>MJUU01041230.1:15200-65261 GCA_002080025.1 Modiolus philippinarum
AAATAAGTGACCATTACGGTATAGACGCTAGTATTGTAGTTCCGATTAATATTAAACGTAGTTATACCCGCGAGGTATGGACTTACAAACGTGCAGATTTTGAACGGTTTAATCTTTTAATAGATCCATACAACTGGGAAGTTGTATTTCAAAATTGTAACAATATTAATGAGGCGTGCGAGTTATTTACAAACAAGTATCTTGAGTTTGCTCAAATTTGTATACCCGTGAAAACTGTAACAATTCGACCCAATGACAAACCATGGTTCAACTCCGACCTTCGACGTGAAATAAGACAACGCGACAGACTACATAAAATAATGAAACGGATGAACAGAAACGAAGACATTTTAAAATTTAGGCGACATCGAAATAAAGTGAATAACATGAAAAAATATGCTCGAACTGCATTCTTTGAAAACGTAAATGGACTAATCGACAATTATTCAAAATCGGACTATAAAGCATATTGGAAACTAATAAAACAACTTACAAATTCTAGTCAGAGCATTGAAATCCCACCCCTATTTGATACCGAGAGTGACTCTTTAGTTTATACCGACCTTGACAAAGCAGAACTACTACACAATTACTTTTGCTCCTTTTCTGACTTAAATGACGATCAAATTGACCCTCCCCCTTTCATGGACAGAACGGACGAACGACTACTTAATGTCTTTATTACACATAATGAAATTTTAGATATTATCAAAATTTCAAAGTTAGGTAAAGCATCAGGCTTAGATAGTATAAGCCACCATATGTTGAAACGTACTGCAAATGCCGTGTGTAGACCTCTTCAAATATTATTCAATTTCTCACTTACTTCTGGAAATTTCCCCGACAATTGGAAAACTGCTGTAGTTATACCTCTATTTAAGTCAGATGAAAAACTATTACCCTCTAATTTCCGACCAATAGCTCTATTACGTACAGTCGGTAAAGTCTTTGAAAGGGCACTGTTTAAACATATTTTTAATTTCTTATTAACTAATAATCTTTTGTACAAATTTCATTCAGGATTTACACCCGGTCATTCCACTACACTTCAACTTCTAGAAATTTATCATAATATATGCATGGCACTTGAGGAAAAGAAACACACTTGTATAGTTTTTTGTGATATTTGTAAGGCTTTCGATAGGGTATGGAAAAAGGGTCTTGTGAGAAAACTTAAGTCGTATGGTATGTATTGTAATATCTTAAAATGGCGTGGAAGTTACTTGACAGACAGAAAACAATGTGTTGTTATAAAAAATTCATACTCTTCTGTGAAGTACCTTAAAGCCGGGGTTCCTCAAGGCTCTGTTTTGGGGCCCCTTTTATTCCTCATTTATATAAATGATATTGCAGACAATCTTGAATCTCTAACGCGGCTTTTCGCAGATGATACATCACTTTCGTATAGTTCTGTGTCACAACAAATAATAGAAATCAATAGAATCAATAGAGATTTGATAAAAACAAATGAATGGGCTAATACTTGGTTAATAAAATTCAATCCGAATAAAACCAAATTTTTATTTATATCCAATACATTATCTAGTGATGATATCAATTTGCATTTTCAGGGTTCCCAATTAGAACCATGTGAAAATCATAGACATTTGGGAATATATTTCAGTGAAAATTGTAAATGGGCATATCATATTAATAATATCTGTTCAAGTGTGAATAAAAAGTTATCTGTTCTGCGGAAACTTAAATTCATTCTCAGTCGTAAATCATTTGAAAAAATCTATTTTGTTTTCATACGACCAGTGATGGAATATGGATGTGAATTGTGGAATGGCTGTGGTGTTGATTTGTCTGATAAATTGGAAAAAACTACAATTAGAAGCAGCAAGGATAGTAACCGGTTTACCATCTTATGCTTGTAGATATTCTTTATATTTAGAACTGGTTGGAAGACATTATTTGACAGGCGTAGTAGAAGGTGTTTATGTTTATTTTATAATATATCAAATAATAGTGCCCTCGTTTATCTTCAGGATATTCTACCCCCTAAAGTAAATGATAAATCTAATTATCCCTTGTGAAATGGTGAGGACTATACTATTCCTAATTATAGATTGACTCTTACGAACTCTAGTTTCTTTCCATCAACTATTCGTGCATGGAACTCTTTAGACTTATGTAAGAGAAATTAATATACTATAAACAGTTTTGAAAGGTCTCTGAGTGTTAAACATGTAGTTCCGTTATGGTACGGTTTTGGTCGTAGACAATTAAATATTCATACTAAGTTGAGGTATAGCTATATCAGTTTGAATTATGATTTATGTAGATTTGGTATCAAAGATAATCCTAGATGCGTATGTGGCGCAGATCGTGAAGATGCTAGTCACTTTTTCCTTAAATGTCCAGTATATAATGATATTCGACAGAATCTACTTTTAACTCTTAGAATTTATGGAAATATTGATATAAAAATATAATTCTCTGTGGAAATACTGATCTTACTATTGTACAAAATTTAGATATATTTACAGCCGTCCCAAGTTTTATATACAATAGTCATATATTTGATTGATTGATTGATATATGATTGATAAAATGTTGCAGACTCTCCCTTTCTCTTTTTATTTTTTTTTCTCTTGTTTATTATCTTATTTCTGTTATTAGCTCACCTGGCCTAAAAGGCCATGTGAGCTATTGCCATCTCTTGGCGTCCGTCGTCCGTCCGTCCGTCGTAAACTTTTTCAA
Source organism: Modiolus philippinarum (assembly GCA_002080025.1). Lineage (NCBI taxonomy): Eukaryota > Metazoa > Mollusca > Bivalvia > Mytilida > Modiolidae > Modiolus > Modiolus philippinarum. Next base: position 17,907 of record MJUU01041230.1, read on the forward strand.
AAATCTTCTCCCCTGAAACCGCTTGGCCAATTTTAAGCAAACTTGGCCTGAATCATCACCAGGCTATCTTGATTCAAAATTGTGTTCGATTAGTCCGAGGACCAAACAACATGGCTGCCGTTACTAAAAATAGCACATAGGGGTAAATTGCTGTTTTTGGCAAATAACTCAGAGCATTACAGATATCAAAAATCTGACATGGACTAAAAGTGATCAGCATGACAAGATCTACCTGCCCTGCAATTTTGAAGAAAATCGGAAAACCCGTCTTGGAGTTATTGCCCTTTTTCCGTGAAAATTTCAAAATTTTGATATTCTTTATTTTTTATCGCAAAAACTGTAACAGATAGAGGTCAACTTTAAATTGCAAAAATGTTCAGCATATCAAGATCTACCCACCTTGAAATTTTGAAGAAAATCTGAATACCCATATAGGAGTTTTTGCCCTTTATTGGTCCAATTGAAGAAATTTGATACTTTTTGTCATCAATTTAAAAAATCTTCTCCTCAGAAGCCACTGGGCCAATTGTTACCAAACTTGACCTGAATCATCACCAGGGTAAACAGTTTCAAAATTGTGTTCGATTAGTCCGAAAACCAAGCAACATGGCTGCTGTTACTAAAAATAGAACAATGGGGGTAAATTGCATTTTTTGCAAATAACTCGAAAACAATTACAGATATCAAAAATCTGATTGGAGTGAAAATAATCAGCATGTTAAGATCTACCCGCCCTGCAATTTTAAAGAAAATCCGAAAACTAGTGTTGGAGTTATTGCCCTTTTTCCATGAAATTTTCTAAATTTTAATATATTTTTTTTATTTTAAAAAGCATAACAGATAAAGGTCAAGTGTAAATTGCAAAAAGGTTCAGCATATCAAGATCTACCCGAACTGAAATTTTGAAGAAAATCCAAAAATTTTTGTAGGAGTTGTTGCCCTTTTTCATGGAATTTTTTAATTTTCATGTTATCCATAACTAGAGAAGATGAAGGTTAAGTGTAAACTGATTAAAATGTTTGCCATGCTATGGCAACTTGTAAACTGGTGTTGAAAATTGTTCATTGACCACCATTTTCAAAATAGCTTCCAAAAAAGGCGGAAAAATTCAACATTGTCCGATTTCAATGAAATTTGGTTTCCAAGTGGATATTGATGTTTCGACTTCAAAACAGATACTGAAAATTGTTCTTTGACCGCCATTTTCAAAATGGCTTCCACAAAAGGCGGGAAAATTAAACATTGTCCAATTTCAATGGAATTTGGTTTCCAAATAGATTTTGATGTCGCAAATTCAAAACAATGTTAAAAATTGTTCGTTGACCGCCATTTTCAAAATGGCTTCCACAAAAGGCGGGAAAATTCAACATTGTCCAATTTCAATGAAATTTGGTTTCCAAGTGGATATTGATGTTGCGACTTCAAAACAGATGCTGAAAATTAATTGTTGACCGCCATTTTCAAAATGGCTGCCAAAAAAGGCGGGAAAATTAAACATTGTCCAATTTCAATGGAATTTGGTTTCCAGATGGGTATGGATGTCGCAAATTCAAACCAATGTTGAAAATTGTTCGTTCACTGCCATTTCAAAATGGCTGCCAAAAATGCGGGAAAATTCAACATTGTCCGATTTCGATGAAATTTGGTTTCCAAGTGGATATTGATGTTGTGAATTGATATTAAGAATTGTTGGCTGACCGCCATTTTAAAATGGCTGCCGAAAAAGGCGGGAAAATTCAACATTGTCTGATTTCAATGAAATTTGGTGTCCAAGTGGATATCGATGTTGCGACTTCAAAAGTCGTGTTGAAAATTGTTTGTTGACCGCCATTTTCAAAATGGCCACCAAAAAGGCGAGAAAATTCAATATTTTCCTATTTCAATGATATTTGGTTTCCAAATAAATATTGATGTGGTAACTTAAAAATATGGTTTTGAAAAGTGTTGTTGACCGCCATTTACAAAGTTATGTCTCAACTTCAAAACTGGTGTTGAAAGTGGTCATAAGCAAGTACATTTTTGTCAAAAAAGCGCAACAAAGAAATATAGTAAAACAAGATCAGACTTTAAATACAGTTCAAGATATTGGTGGTGTTTGAGCTAACAAAGTTAGAGAGACTTAAGTTCAACTGTATAACTTAAAATGTTAGCTTTATTGTGGCAAATGAAAACCAGGTGAGCGATACAGGCTCCTGGGAGCCTCTAGTTCTTTATTTCTATTCTCAAAACACGCGATTTCTTTATTCAAGTATGTACATATAGTGGTATATTTTATCATGTAACTACAATGGTATAAGTTTCATTAATTTAAGTATTTTGTATTTATTTCTTTTCTTTTATATAGTTAATTACTACAAAACAGATCAATTTGTATATTGTATTAACACTGCTGCTATTTTATATTTATTACTTGTTTATGTTGTAAATTGTAGGGAAAGGGCTTATAATAATGTTGTAATAACTTGTGCCCGATCCCTTTGCTTTTGAGCAATAAAATAAGTTTAATTTAAAAAAAAAACATCGAAGTGAAAACGTGGGTTTTATTTCCTGCCTAAACCACATAAGTCAGGAAAAGTCTTATTTTTTTTCGTCAGATTTAATATCAAAAAGTAAAACTTGTAAGAAGATTAAGAAGACAATGAAGTTGAAAAGTCTGAACAAGAGCCATATGCAGAGCTTTATATAAAATGTGTTAATTAATCTCGACGAAGCGGTTTATCAAGTTTCATCCTCGAAAACGAAGACTAAGCAAACTGTAGTATTTGAAGTTTTTTATTTGACTTCGATTTTCCTTTCTAAAAGCGGGGCCTGTGTGGCCGAGTGGTTAAGGTATTTCTACTACCTATACAACCACTGTAATCTATCGCTACTGCAGTGTGAGTTCGCCCCCCACCCTACTTTGTACATTACAAAAAAGGATGCACTCGACTTACAATCGTAAGTGATTGGGTATGTCAGTTACCTGCCCAAGGTCGCTGGTTCTTTCCGGGCACTCCGGCTTCCACTAAAACTGACTGTCATGAGATAGCTGAAATACTGCAGAAAGTAACGTTAAACCCCATATTAATCAATCAATTAATCAATCCTTCCTTAAAGCTATTTCTTGCTCAACAGTAATCGTCCGTTCATTTTCAATATTCAATAATCCCATTACATTAGATATTGACTTAAATTTAGTGAGTCAACGACTTATAATCTACAGCGGAGATATTTTGTTTTTGTATTAAGAGGTAACCTTACAATAAACACAAAGTCAGTAACCTATCTGGAAGGTAAACAAAGTCATATTATGCTTATATATTATCAAAATTCAGGATCTTATGTTATTTATTTTTTATGATATGACAATACGAGGTTACCATATGGCACTAGATAAAGATAATGTGCAGCTTTGTTTACACGAACGCTAAGATTATGATTCAAAACGCTATATATCATACCGGACATATTAATACTTCTACCTAGTTTCATTTTCGCAGAAACATGTAAGTGGTCAACAAAGGAACGAGTTTTGGCGACTTTCAGATGAAGAATAACAAACGCAATGCTTCGTTGGCTTAACCGAGCCATGTATTACTAGGGAAAACAATATACCCCAACATTTTGTCGCAGGCAAAACAAAAAAAAATCCTTAAATTGGTCACATTTTAGTGCTTGAAAAGAATAACTAGAGGCTCAGAGACTGAGCCTGTATCGCTCACCTGACAAAATGCTTCTATGCCATACATGACCAAAAATATGTTTATTACCAATGGGTCTAATATTTAGCTATGTACACCTTTAGCACCTGTTTTATTATCTGATCCTATTGAAATGAGTAATTTTTGCAAAGGACCTTCTATACATTTAGTTAAATTTGCTTGAATAGTTGCAGAGAAGATGATGAAAAGGGTGGCTTTCTCGTACCGGGCTCCAATGTTAAACTAGGTTCTGCAGTGAAGGCCATGTTTTTTACCGGATCGAAATGAAATGAGTAATTTTTGTAAAGTACCTTCCGTACATTATTCCTTTAAAGTTTGGTTGAATTTGTTTTTTTGGTTTTAGAAGAGAAGATAAAAATGTGATTTTCCCAAAGAATCCAATGTTAAACTATGTTCCTTGTTGGCGGCCATGTTTTCTATCAAATTGTAACGAAAGGAGCAATCTTTAGTAAGAACTTTCCATACATCATTCCTGTAAAGATTGGTTGAATTTGCTTCTGTGGTTTCAGAGGAGAAGATGAAAATGTGATTTTTCCCATAGGGTCTAATGTTAAACCTAAGTTCCGTGCTGGAGGCCATGCTTTTTATTGGATCGGAACGAAATCAGTAATTTTTGTTAAGCACCTTTAGTACATCATTCCTGTAAAGTTTGGTTGAATTCGCTTGAGTGGTTTCAGATGAGAAGATGAAAATGTGATTTTCCCATAGGGTCCAATGTTAAACTAAGTTACGCGCTGGCGGCCACGTTTTTAATCAGATCGGAACGAAATGAGCAATCTTTGGAAAAGACCTTTAGTACATCATTCCTGTAAAGTTTGGTTGAATTTGCTTTAGTTGTTTCAGAGGAGAAGATGAAAATGTGATTTTCCTATAGGGTCCAATGTCAAACTATTTTACGCCCTGGCGGCCATGTTTTTATTTCGGATCGGAATGAAATGTTCAATCTTTGTTAAGGACCTTTAGTACACCATTCCTGTAAAGTTTTGTTAAATTTGCTTCGGTGGTTTCAGAGAAAAAGATGAAAATGTGATTTTCCCATAGAGTCCAATGTTAAACCTATGTTCCTCGCTGGCAGCCATGTTTTTTTTATCAGATCAGAACAAAATGAGAAATCTTTGGAAAAGACCTTTAGTACATCATTCCTGTAAAGTTTGGTTGAATTTGCTTCTGTGGTTACAAAGGAGAAAATGAAAATGTGAAAAGTTTAACGGACGGACGCCAAGTGATGACAATACCTCACACTGACCCTTTGGGTCAGGTGAGCTAAAAATTTAATAATTTTAACGAAAATTTTCGAATAATTTGATAAGATATGTAGTATATAAAAGTTTTCTGCATTTATATTTTCGACATGTATTCTTTTTTCAAGGCAATAACCTTTTCTTACTAATGAAGGGATTAAACAAATAATTTGAGTTTTGATAAAAACAAATGTAAAAAATAAGAAATTGATAAAATGATGGTAAAAAATGTCACTAGATAAATGGCAAAAACAGCAAAGTAAGCTGTTATATTTTAGTTCCTGGATTGAAAAATCATTTGAGTGTTCAAGTTTCAAGAAAGGGATATTATCAGGGCTGCAAACTGCAGTATCTACCCCATAGTATAATGTTTAATGCAACTAAAATGCTTCATGTTATTACTTAAATTTAATTAAAACCACTTACCTCCGCATTGCCTCCTAACATAAGATTATCTTGTCGAAACGATAGTTAGCAAATAAGAACAATACTAACCGTAGCAAAATGCAGATATTTAGCATATGGCTAAACAAAACACTCACTTACTTGTGATATTGATGCTCTTGCATATTAAATTATCTAAATAAGTAGTATTATATTTTAAAATGTCTTACAAAACACATAAACTACATAAAGACTTACTTTATAGGGGATATGATCCAATTCATATTCCTGACAACATTATGAAAATATAAAAATATAAACCATTTATAAACTCATCCCAAATGTCATACGTAATGGTATAAACATATTCATAGGAATTAATTGAAAATAATACGATAATAAACGTACAATTTCCCCAGATAATAGTTTATTAAACTCTGGTGCCACGAAAATGTTCGAATGATGTTTTAGAAGTTTGAGTGAAGTTAATCAAATTATAGCTTTAATGAATTACTGAGGCAATGTAATGAATGGATAGATGTCTTGAAGCATCATGGCATTATATTGTACTGACAGAAATAATTTGATTTTTATGAAGTATTTGTTTTCTTTTGTAAATATTCATGATATTAACAAGAATTCATGATCACGAAGCTATTTAATTAAAAGCATCATTTTAAAGTTTTTTAATCAATTTCAAGCATGATATGCACACAAATCACAAACCATAGCTTAATGAAAAGCGTACATAAGTTTTTTAGCTTACATTTACCTGCCCCAAAGGGCCAGTGTACTTTTTTCCATTACTTGGCGTCCGTCGGCCTTCGTCCGTTAGTTTGTCATACTTCCATCTTCTGCTCTGAAACCATAGAGGCAAATTCAACCAAACTTTCCAGAAATGATGTATGGAAGGTTCTTTCCATCGACTGCTTATTGCGATCCGATAAAACTATGGCTGCCAGTGCGTAACATAGTTTTAACATTGGACTCTTTAGAAAAAAATCGCATTTTTGTTTTCCTGTTTCACTGAAGCAAATTAAACAAAACTTTACATGACTGATGTATGGGATTTCCTTTACAAAGATCATTTCGTTGAGATCACATTAAAAACATGGCCGCCAGCTCTGAACATAGATAAGCAATGGACCCTATTTGTAAATCATTTGTATTTGTACTTTTCGCAATATCCTCTGAAACTATTTATGGTTCTACTAAACTGCACTTGAATGATGTATGGAAGGTCCATAACAAACACAAATCACTTTTTGTCCGATCAATTCGACGAAAAATATAGATTAGAATTGTATCATATAGGGAAATAATCATTTTTAATGTTAATCATTTTTAATGTCTGCTTTGAATTTAATAGATGGAATGATGTATGGAAGGTCCTTTACAAAGATTGCTCATTTCGTTCCGACCCGATAAAACATGGTCTCCAATGTTAAACATAGATAAACTTTCGACTCGGTGAGAAAATTCTTTTAATCATCTCCTCTATAACTATTGATGAAAATGGACTAAACTGTACTTTAATAATGTATGAACGGTCTATTACAACGATTGCTCATTTTAGTCAGATCCAACAAAAATAACCCCCATCGCTTAAAATAGTTTTAAGATAAGGTCGTATTGGAAATTAACATTTTTCGTCTTCTCTTTTGGACCACTGAAGCAAATTCAATCACACTCTACTGGAATTATGATTACTCATTTCGCTTCGATCAGATGAAAATGCCACCAGCGCTGAACATAGTTTAACATTGGCTCCTTAAGGGAAAACAATCATTTGCATTATCTGCTCTGAAATTATGGACGCAAATTTAACCCAACTGTATTGGAATAAAGAAAGAAAGGTCTTTTACAAAGTTTGCTCAGTTCGGTCAGATCTTACAAAAATGTAGCCACCTGAACATAGTTTAATATTGGACCCTGTGTGAAAATAATACTTTCATCCTCTCATCTGAAACCACTAAAGCAAATTCAATTAAACTATACAGGAATGATGCATGGACGGTCCTTTGCAATGATTGCTCATTTTGTTCCGGGCTATAAAAACATTGCCACCAGAGCTATTCATTGTTTAACATTGGACAAATCATATTATCATCTTCTCTGAAACCAATGCAAAGTCACCTTTATTACAAAAGACTTTATAATTTGGTTCATTACATTTCAGACAATTAATATGACCTTCAGCACTGAATGTTAACATTTGACCATAATTTAGCACTGGACCATATGAGAATATCATTTCAAGATTTTCATCATTTATGGGAACTTCATTGTTTTCACTTAAACAATGGAATTCTGTCCAACAAAAGTTTACAGGAATTATGTATTGAAGGTCCTTTACTATATTGTTAATTTCATTCTAAAGTGACTAGACACTGAACAAAGTTGAACATTGAATCCTTTTTGAGAATCGTCTTAATCCTTAATTACTCTGAAATCATTGGAGCAAATTAAACATTACTCTATAGGAATGAGGTATGGAATTTCCTTTATAAAGATTTCTCATTTCATTTGGATATGACAAAAAAACATGGCCATCATGGAACATTAAGACCTACTTATACATCATTTTTGGTCCCCATCATATGCAAGGCTTAGAAGCATTTTTTCAGATGAGCGATACAGGCTTAGTTTCTGGGCCTGAAGTCTTCGATACAATGTTATAAGACATTTGTTCAAAAATCGGGTTTTTAAGGTATTTTCACTCACCCTTGCTTCTCAACATTTTTTAATTCGATGAAACGTAAATACATGCAAAGTAGAGACCCAGAATCTGAGTCTGTATCACCCTTCTTACAAAATGTTTCTAACCTTTGCCTTCATTGATGACCAACAATATTTTTTCCCATAGTGTGTAATGGTAAACTCTATTCTCCACTCGCAGCCATGTTTTCGTCTGACCCATAATGACTGTCGGAAACGACAGTGATCCCAACACTCTGACCTAACAAAATGTGTTTCTAATTTTCATTCATTTCTACCCGAAAAACTTTTTGGTTTTAACAAAATGGTGTAGTACTTCACGATTGGTTCTATTTCAGGCTACACAATTTAAATGACACAACGCCCTTAGTTATCGTGAGGGGAATTGTAGAGTCAAACTCCATCAAATTGAGGCGTTGGGATTTGGCTTGCATTTTCAAAGAGGAACACACTCGTTTATATCTTTTCTTTATTTCTTGTCATCTTTTTCTATTTTTTAAGGTATTACTTCAAGAGAATGCTGGATTCTTACATATAATACGAATATTACATTTGTATTCGTTTTGCACACTCTACATTTTCTAACCAAAAAAGTCTGTGCTTACTCGAAGAATTACTGGTGCCATAGTTCTAAATTTTACCAGGTTACTTTTGTCTCACAATCTCCCCACTTCTTTTTACTTCATAGGGTAGATCGTGTAAAGGTGACAATGAAATAAAATCACAACTTCTGTAATTCACAATAAGAGAATTGAAGAAAATCCTTGATCTCAATGATTGTCAATGAGGCCTTAGTGATACATAAATCATTTGTAGTCTCATCGTAAGAATTAATCTCATTCTTTGGTCTGAAAGAATATGTCAAGAATATATTAGTTATTTTTTTTTGTCTTGCTTTGATTCATGTCTGGTGTAGGTAAACCTGGTGTCGTGCTTTCAAACACTCCTTATCAGGTCAAAACTCAAAAAGAGATAAAGCCGCATGTAAGGATGGAGACCTGGATAAATTTACAATTTCCACTTGTTTATTTCTGCCCCTGTCCGTTTTGCCCCTTTCCCCACTATTTCCCTTTTTTATTAATTAGTTCTTCAATTGTGCCGACTTTTCACAAAATCTCATTGATACGGATATTAGTGTATATCTGCCTTACAGGCGTATTAACTCTTTGCTCAAATCTTACTGATTGCAGTTTGTCTTTTTAACCGTCAGTACTTTATGAGAACAAGTTTGCTGATTTTTCATGTGTGGTGTCATTAGACCGAAAAGACGCGAAGACCGGAGACTGAAGAACGAATCAAGTGAGTGTCAAGGAACATTTTCTCCAAATGATAGTTATGAGAAAAACTACCCTAAGAACTAACTGATATTTAAAATATAAACAAAACGTTCAGTTTAAGATAGTAAAAATTGTAATTTTGATGTAAAAAAAAATACATTATCACCAGATGTCGATAGATCGGAGCTTGTTCAATGCATATTTGGGATATGAATATTTACGACTTTTATTAATTGGATATGGGATATTTGAGACATACTTATGTAATAATGGGATATAGGATATTTAATAATTATTTGGATATCTTCAATTTTCAAAGGGATATTTTAGTGCAGATTAACTGGGATATGGGATATTAGAACCATCCCCTCTAAACATGCCTGTGAAAGATATGTCTTTCTTGAAAGTAACGAGATGAGACACAAATTCACGTGAAGTTGAAACTTGAAATATTGTCGTTTCACAGATTTTTAAATCAATTTACACGTATATCTAGAACACAAATAGCCTTATCAATTGAAAAGGGTCTTTGCTAATCTCATATTGCCTGTTTCAAAAGTATATCAAATAATATTTTTAATAAGATATTTTTCAAGCAATTCCATTGGCCAGAACATAATCACATTACCCCTTATATTATGTGAGGTTGCACAGAAACGGCATGTCAAAAACGGCATGTCAAAAACGGCTGATTGACTTGGTGATATTGCACGGCTACTAAAAATAACTCAAAATGTAATTCTTGTTCCTGTCACATAAAAAAGGTCATTTAGAGTTTCCATTGTTGTATTATAACCAGTTCAAATGTAATATTTGATAGCAGAAAATTATTAAAGCATATCAAAGCGAAATCTAAATTTCCTTTCATTTAGCATATATGCCTGATTAACCGCCATGTTAGTCAGAAATATACTTTACAAGAAATTCTTTGTTTGCTTATTTGTATTTACTTTACATGATCAGGCCAATATAAAATAAATGTATAAATCTTTTTTTTATATGTAGGAAATGCAGTGCAAGTACATATTTAAACACTTAAAGAAAATTTCAATATTAGGATAGTAAAATGGAATGTATGTTCATTACTAAAGTAATCGTAAAGTGTTTTAATTAATATGCATTAATTCAATTAATAATATAGCAATTGTAGCCTTGTGCTTGGTCATGAGATTCTGGCTAATATACAATTATAGCCTTCGTTATAGGTCAATATGATGTTATATCGACCAAGAGATGCATATTGATCTCCAGCTTCGCTGTCGGTCACTATGCATCTCTCATGTCGATAACATCATATTGACCCATGCGAAGGCTATAATTGTATATTACCCAGAATCTCATGACTAAGCACATTCAACTTTCTGTTGTACTTCAGCGTAAAAGTCGTTTTCATTATTCCGTCAATGCTCTCTATCAATTTTGATTATCCAACATTTCAACATTTTTTTACGCTGATAATAAGCGGCAGAGGTAACAAGTGATGATAAACAAAAGGTTACTAACCTATATGGATAGGAAAATTCGGTCATATTTTGTTAGCTTATTTTTCGACTTCATTTGTAGTCATACAAAGGTTGGCATATAAAAAACGCCATTTATAAAATTGTTAAAAGTTTGTATGAGTGTCAATCTCAAAACATATTAAGATTCTTATTCTGAAAGAAATATCCTGTTATGAGTGATGATACTCAGGTGACCTCTACGAAATGAAAATACAACAATTATCATGAAATTTCTTGTTTTTGAATGTACCAATGGGAAATATAACCTTGCAAGAATCTTATTGTTTTCGCTAAATTTCAGTGCGACTCCTGTAGTAATCTGGCATATTCTATAAGTCGCCGCACATTTCATATTTGCGTTTTTGTTATGCAAACAACTAATTATCGATGTTAAAATTGATGCATTGATTTGATTAATTGTAATCGGAAGATGAAATAACGAAATTTACCGTTTTATGATATTTGGGTATTTATTTCAATCAAAATTGAGACAATTAAATAACAAAATACCGAAAATACTTTTAATTTATTTTCTGCATATGCGCTTTTCGACAACTTCATGTCTCATCAGTGCAGATCAAACCAAAACATTTAAAATTACCAAACAGAGTTGTCAAAAGCCGAAGTCCATGAGAAAAAAAGACAAATGACTTGGTACAGGCATTCAAAAGAAATGGTGGGTTAAACCGGTTTTATGGAATGCCAAACCTCCCCTATTTTGAAGCCTAACGTTGCCTGCTTTTTGGGAAAAACATCACGTTGGAATCTTTTGAAGATATTTAATGACAAGTTCATTACTAATGTCTATTTACTTGCTTCACTCTATTGTGAACGAGAAAACTCTCACCAAACAGGACTACGAAGATACAGAAATGTTCAAGTTTCCCCAAACTATAGCACCTAATATACTTTTAGGAATTAACTCCTTCATCGTAGTTTTGCCCTTAGACCTATTTGGTAGTACTAATTATTCGTATTTTGTTTGGATTTATGCGTTTTAAACATTTTTTTGAAATCATGGATTTCCTATGTTTGGGGTCGAGTGCTGCTGATGAGGAATTTATTTCCGAAATGACCATACAGCTCATTAAAATTATTTGAGTTGGAGTAAACTTATGTGATATGGTCTCATGTTCATTAACTCCATATTCTTTCTTTAAATATTTGTACTAGATTCCTAGGCTTTACAATCAACTCTGCATTGGCTTCGAGTAATTGTTGTATCATAAACTTGTCCATAAATTTAACCAGTGCACTTACTTGTTTAAAAGAGTTAGTTATGAAATACTGCTAAAAATATGCAACTCCGGTTTAAATTATTTTGGTGTGTAAGAATTCAGTTGAAGTTTTAAATACTAAGACCAGATTCATCTATGACAGTTTTGATTTTTTTACAACACTTTATACGATCCTTCGATATAATTTAATTAAATCAAAATTGAGACAACTTATTAAATGGTAATTTAATTTTTCTTGTCTTCATTTTATTGGTTGTAACAAAAAGAAAGGATTCTTCTCCAAAATAATTTAAAACAACCATTGCTCATGAACATGTGATGAAATGATTAAGGCAAAGAATCTCTTGCTAGACAATTAACACTTATATAATTGTTCGTTTTGGCACCATTGTTTATCAACAGGGCAATTGAATTCCATTGGGCCCATTGAAGATCGTTTTCTATTCTATTATGAGCGGAACTTCACGAAAAAAATATTAAAATTAAATAAAATTGAACTATACAAAACAGTGATAAACTAATTTTTCCTCTTATAACAGCAGGTATATTGACGATATCCGTACTACTGAAAATCTACAGTTCCTAATTTGCATGTATGTCGACATCATTTGCCAACAAGAACTAAAACGCAATGGAGTAAACACTGATTCTAAATACTGCCATATTCTGGATCTACGTATCATTATTGAATCTTGTAAAAATGATTAAAATTTATAACAAAATGATAAATATTCGATTTCACTATTACTAATTTCCCTTTTCCTGACGTCGACGTTCCTATTGTTCGATCCTAAGGAGAGTACATATATCTGCATATGCGCATTTCGACAACTTATGTCTCTTCAGTGCAGATCAGATCAAAACGTTTGGAAATCCATAACCCGATATATGTGTACAGCCTGATAGAGAACAAATTACCAATATGATCTAAATAGAAGAGCCAATTGATTGAATACTATTAAACGTCTACCCAGCAATATTTCAACTATGTCAAGACGAGAACAAGTTTGTCAATAAATGAAAAGTGTCATGGGACGGGAATTTTGGACTACCACTGGAAAGGTTGGGTGAAATCGAAAAGGCGGGGAATTTAGCATTGTAGCCGATCACCTACGGACCACTTAAAAAGAGCTTGCTACAAGGGTTCTTTAACGTGCAGGAAGCGTAGAATTTCTTCCAATACGTGGACCTGAGTTTACATCCCATCCAAATGATAGGTTGTGTATTTATTCATCCCGCTCAACCACGGAAATTGAGTTTTGGAGGGGTTGTACCCCGATGCCTGGAATACCGGGTCCTTTATCTATATCTTGAGGTTCATTCGGGGTCAGTTCCGTTTAAGAGAGGTCATACCCCGAAGCCGGAGATACCTTGTCCTATTTATACAACCCGGGGTTCCCTCGGAGTTCAGAAGATATGAACATTTGGTATCTAAATATGGCATAACTCACAGACAGTTAATTACAAAGGGTATTACACTTTCTAAATTTTAAGAAATGATGTTAAAAGAGCCAGAAAATAATAAAAAAAAATCAAGAACAACTGGGACGAAACTTACATTCTTTACGTAATACATGTAGTGGATATCGACGAGATATTATTATGTTCTTAACATAATAAAGTGAAAAAGTAGGTAGTATAGTATACAACATAGTATTGTCTGTGTACAAGTTGTTACGCTGGAGTATCGCCCTCAGAAAATATATCACTTCGACTACGTCTCCTGTGTCCATTGTTCACGGAAAATTAAATGAAAAAGGTTTTTATTTCACGAACGTAAATACGAAACCATTCAGAAACAACATAGATTCTTTCATGTTAATCTTCCCATATTGTTACATTCTCTATTTTTATGTCCCGGTGAATTTATGATTCAGGCGGCATATATTTTTTGTTCTGTCTGTCTGTCTGTCTGTTTGTTTGTCTGTTTTTCCACAAAAAACTTTAACATTGTGTATATCTTTCGAAAAGTAAATAATGAGGATTTCATAAAAATGCATTTGTACTTCTTGTGGCAAGACCTTTCAAATGATATCAAACTTTTTGACCTCGTGACCTTGACCTTGGAATGAGATGGACTTTTTGAAAAAATAAGGAACCTTAACATTGGTTACATCTTTTGAATGGTTAGTGATATAGCTTACATAATTTGTATGTGCATTTGTTCGGTATGACCTTTTAATTGGTATTAGAAAATATGACATTGACGTTGGAATGTGAAGAACTGCATAAAACTTTAACATTGAGAATATCTCTTGAAGGTAAGTGATTGGGCTTTCATATTTTGCATGTTTATTCCTTATTGGAAGACCTTTGAGTTGGTTCCATAATATTTGACCTTATGACCTTGCCCTTCACATGGACTATGTAGTAAATATTCGTCATGAATTATTATACCTCATGTAAGAAAGTTTTTTCTTTTTGTATTGTTTTGTTTTGTTTTTTTTTTTTTGCTTTTTGTTTTTTGTTTTTTGTTTGTTTTTTGTTTTTTGTTTGTTTTGTTTTGTTTTGTTTGTTTGTTTTTTTTTACAGTATTTATTTTTACTTTTCATACTGCGAAACATTTTAAACAGAACAGAACTATTCGATAATGTAATGTATAGGTACCAGGACTGGTTTTCATTTAAATTTCAATAAAATCTATCACTAGTGTTCGGTGGTACCAGTGTATAGCTGCTTAGTATCTACAAACTGGATCCACGTACACTAATGGTAAACATCATTGGAAAATTAAGCGAAAACCAGTCCTGGTATTAATACCTATATCCTGTGTACGGATGATACACGGTGTACATTGACTATGGAAAATAGTAGCCCCTGGCTGCTGTTTTCGCATAGTCAATGTAAAGCACAACATTATTAAATAAATAATATTTTGATTTGTTTTACATATAGAAACATTAAACTCATCTTTGAAAAATCTACGGTATTTTTATTGAATAAAAGAGATCTTGGTTATTATTCAGCATATTTCCTTCATTTGAATCTTTAACAATTTTTATATCTTTTGTATTATACGATACCGTGTCTTGTATTTCACATATTTAAGTTTGTTGTGTTTACTCTGTTTCTTATTATTTTTAAATTTCTTTTGACAGGTAATATATATATATATATATATATATATGAATGATTGGGGATGTTACTTAAAATATAACAAAATGCTGATGCTATTCTATTCCCTTCTTTTGTATTTCTCCACTTTCTGATCAAGTGGACATGAAAATCTTCCTGATGCTATTAAACTATCAGAGTTAAAGTAACATTGATAGACAAAAAGACAAGGAGTTATTCGCAAATGCAACGTAAAAAGGGGTCAATTGTTTGTTATAACGTTGGGATAACGATTGGGGCAAGAATCAACTGGGTGACTTGCATCCTATAACAATTATCAGTTGTTGTGATTTAACTTTTCAATAGACAATGATTGATACCTTAATCAAAGCGATTTTAAATTTCTGTCCATTCAAAATGTTTCTTCTTTACTACTACTCAGGGGCATAATGGTTTCACAAAACACACCTTGTTTTTCTTTAGAACAGAGAGAAGATAACAATTATTTGAAGTTTGTTAGAAATGAAATTTAAGTTTGAGAATTTGCAAAACAGCATTCTATTATTCTTCAGAAAATGTCACTGGATTACTAACAACAAAGTAATTTCATCGTTGTCTTTGAATTACTGTATATGCGAAATAAAATAATGGTATAATAACTTAAACTAGACTAGAGGCTCAGAGACTGAGCCTGTATCGCTCACCAGACAAAATACTTAATAACAGATTTTTCCTATATTCTGTCCTGACGGTCATGATGTTTTTTGTCAAATTGAAATCCCCTTACCTATGCCATTCCAGTGCAGTAAAGTTGAATTTATCTCAATATTTTCAGAACAGATAATGAAAATATAATATTTTCCCATAGTGTCAAATGTTAAACAAAGTTCAATACTGGCGGCCATGCTTTTTGTCGGATCAAAATTATGTGAACAATTTCTGTAACGGCCCTTCCCTGTTTCAGTGAAGTACAGTTTGATTAAATTTGCTTCAATAGTTTTAGACTAGATGATGAAAAAGATGTATATCTCATAGTGTCCAATGTCAAATATAAGTGCAGGTTGCCATGTTTTTTTTTTTATCGGATCAAATTAAAATGAGCAATTTTTGTAAAAGACCTTTAGTACATCATTCCTGTAAGTTTGTTTGGTTTTGCTTCAGTGGTTTCAAATAAGCGAATGAAAATGTGATTTTCCATAGGGTCCAATGTTAAACTATGTTCCGTGCTTGCGGCCATGTTTTTATCGGATGAGAAGAAAATGAGAAATCTGCATTAAGGACTCCTGTAAAGTTTGGTTGAATTTGCTTTTGTGGTTTCAGAGGAGAGGATGAAAATGTGATTTGCCCCAAATGGTCCAATGTTTCAATGCTGGCTGCCATGTTTTTATTGGATCGAAACAAAATAAGCAATCGTTTGTAGAAGACCTTCAGTACATCATTTTCTGTAAAGTTTGGTTGAATTTGCTTCAGAGGTTTCAGAGAAGTTGAAATTTTTTCTAATAGGGTCAAGTGTTAAACATAATCCAAAAATTGTCAGAAAAGAAGTACTCATCCAATACAAGGGTCATCTACCGAGTGCTATACACGGAATGAAGCCGTAGTATTTTTAAAGGGTTAGAATTATGATTTAAAACAACTAATTTCTATAAAAAAAAGTTGACATACGGGCGACGGACGTCAAGTGATGGAAAAAGCTCACACTGGCCCTTTGGGTCAGGTGAGCTTAAAAGATATTATATATGATTCTGAATGCCAATAGTGATGAAAATCATCTTTTTAAAACTGTTAGCATCGAAAAATCTAGCAAGTCAAGCCGCAGGCCTGCTGGATTTAAAAGATGATTTCCATCACTGTTAGAATCATATACTCAACGTTTACAGCTCACCTTACCAAAACATTATTATTATATAGAGCTGCAACACTATTATCTATATACCTTATGTATCTTATCTTTTGCAACCGTTACCTACCCATCTGATGTTCATCGTGTGTTATGTTACAATTCTAGATTTCCTACGAGGGGGAATGACCCGGTTACCGAAAGATAAATCCTAGGAGGCCGAGTGTTCTAGAGCGCTGAACATAGTGCAGGCGGTGTTGCCATAGATGACAAAAAAGCTGGGGTATTAGTCCAGCCGAGACCTTTCTTGATTTTCCGATGCTAACAGGTTTAAAAAGATGAATTTCATCTTTGTTGGCATTCGGAATCATTTATTCTACCTTTACATCTCACCTTAGCAACACATTATCATTCATATTATATAGAGTTTTTGAAACATTATTATCTATATACCTAATGCATTTCATCTGTTGCAACCTTATCCTTCTTCTATCTTTTACCTACCCATCTGATGTCCATCGTGTGCTATATTACAATTCTAGATTTGCTACGAGAACGAATGACCCGGTTACCGAAAGCTATATTTTTATATAGCCTAGGTAGCTGAGTGGTCTAGGGCACTTGACATAGTGCAGGTCGTGTTGCAATAGATAATAACAAAGCAGGGGTTAAAGTTCAGCCGTAGACCTTGCTGTATTTTCCGATGCTTCCATGTTAAAAAGATGATTTTCATCAACACATTATCATTTATTACCACTGGGTCGATGCCTCTGCAGCTGGTGGACTGTTAGTCCCCGAGGGTATTCACAAGCCCAGTAGTCAGCACTTCGGTGATGACCCGAAAACCGATTTTATTTCGAACCTTGCAATGTCTATATTTTTGTAAATTTTGTTGAAAACTAAGGAGTATCTCCCTCACGCAAAGCTCTGTCCTTAGCTTATTTTTGCTTTACATTTAGATCAGTAAAGTTATTGAGACTTTGATCCATTCCTCATTCCTGACACCATAATGAAAATAAATACAGATTAATATGACAATAGGAACAACCTATGGAAGGGCGTCAAGAGGAAAATCACACTTTATAAATTCGGGAAGGTCACAATTAATTTGAAAATGTCATATTTCATAAGTTCAGGAATGTCACAATTAATTTTCTTTAAATTCTCCCTCTGAAATCGTCCGAATTTAAATAATTTCTAATCTAAATGAATAGCTAAATAAGAGACAAGACGTGACTTAGGTTGGTTTGCTCGCAGTAACTTGGAAACAAAGGAAAAAAGTGGATTAAATGCCAAGATTCAAAGAAACTGCAATTTGGGATTGTAAATTATCTTTAATGTACCCATCTTTGGCTTTGTCTGAAATCCATCTACCGTGAGCCTTCAACAGCCTATCAGAAACACCTAGATTAGCACCACTAGAAGCTCCGCCACTCCTTAGACTATGGAGACCGAATTTGGACTTATCAAAACCGAGATTTGATAAAGCTTCCAACAGTGTTTCTCTCGCTCTAGTATAAGACAAGGGAACATTTTTCCTGCAGAGTTTATAAATTCCGGATGATTTAAAAAACGAAATAGACCTGAAAATAAACTCATCTGAATTTAAAACTAAACCTGCCAACTCAATGTACCGTTTTAACCACATAACTGGACACAAGTCAGTACCAGTAGAAGCTATAACGACTGAATTGCCCCTTCTATAGATATCAGTCTTGCTCTTCTCAATACAAATCTTAATATAATTATCAAAAAATTCTATGTTACTCATTTTAATATTTGCCAATTCGCTATACCTCAAGAAACCGGAAAACCCCAAAAGGAATAAAACAACTGTTCTCAGATTACTTAAATTGTTAGATACTCCATATCTTAAAACAACACGCCTCAAACTATCGGGAGAAATGGGTTCTTTTTTCATAACTGGTTTGCTGAGTAAACGCCTACCACCTTCAAAAATTAGATTTAGAAATTTATCTGAACAAGGATTACTTTTGAAATGAATGTCATGATACCACTTTATAGAATAAAAGCTGGATTCTAAAACTGCAACGCTGCATCCATTCTGAATAAGTCAACCAATGAATAACGAAACTGTTGTTGTAGTTGCAGGCAAACACTGTAGTGAAAAGGAAAGACACCATTGCTCGAATCTCTTGAAATAACACTTATACTTTTTAACGGTAGAATTAGATCTTGCAGACTCCACAAAAGAAGGTAAATCCCGAATTAAACTGTCAAATCTAGAATCATTGGCATACTCATCAAATTGTTTCCATTGAGACTGTAAAAAATAATAATAATGACAATTAAGTACAAGTAACATGAATAAATTATAATACTATGTTAAAATGTAACTGTGGCATTAACTAACCATCACAGCACCTCGAATAAAAAACTGTGGCATTTTATCATCACAGTTTTACAAAACAGTCATGCAAAAATTCTAAAAAACTGCGGCATATATCCATCGCAGTAATGCAAAACAGTCATGCAAATTTATATACAACTGCGGCATTAACCATCGCAGTAATACAAAACAGTCGTGCAACACTTATAAGACTGCGGCATTTATTCATCATCGCAGTATGCATAATCGTGTAAAGTCAACAATTCAGCCTCTTAATAAAAATGCCGTAATTATCCATCTCAATAAAAGAACAGTTCATAATCTTTACGGCCAACTCGACACATCCGATTGATCAGAAGTCAATGAGCAATCTATTAACAATACTAATACATTACTATTGAATGGTCCCTGTGCAAATACACTATTCTCGTGGGAACCTTTTACAAAAAAGTCTGAAGGTTTTTTGTACTCCTTAAAATCTATTACAAAATCTTCAAATGTATCTGTAAACTCATTAACCAGCATGGGCCAAAAAAGTGCAGATTTCCATTTCGGAACTACTAATGTTCCCTTAGCTCTACAAAAGTGTAAATATTGACAAGATTTACAGGGGGCACTAACCAATTGTTATGGCCGGACCAATCAAATGCGAAGGCGTCAACTCCCGAAGTCTCTGGTGTAAAATATTTGGAGTTAAAGAAAAAAACTTTCATGTTTTTGTAATCTGCAAAGCGATCGCATGTGAAAGGTCCCCATAACAAGTTAAAGTAATTAAAAATGTTTTTAGAAACTGCCCAATCGTCAAAATCAAAAATTTTGCTCAAGTAATCGGCGTAAGAATTGAAATCCCTTGGTATCCATTCTACATCTAACAAAATGTTATTAGACAAACATACATGAAAAATATGTAAAGCAATTTCCTGTAAGTCTACCTTCATACTACCCTTGTTGATAATTTGTACTACATTTTGATTATCGGTATATAACTTGATAAGTTTACCCGACAAGTTAGACTTCAAAGCTAAAAGATTATTTTCAACTGTTTTTAGTTCTCTCCAAGTTGAACTTTTATTTTTATCCTTTTCATCGAACATAAAATGTACTATTTTATTATCATTATCAATAAACCAGCGCCTGCAAACCGACTAGCGTCGGTAAATATAACACGCTGAGGCTCTCTAAAAATAGGAACAATGCACTTAAAAGATAGAGATTCACACTGAAAATACCAAAATCGTAATTCATCTACAATATTAACATCTAAAGACATAATGTCATCCCAAGAACTTTTGTAACAAATTGCCATGTGTAAATGTTTTGTCATAATCTGACAATATTACCAAGTGCAGGTAATATAGAAATAATTTTACCGCAAATTTTGGCTAAATTCCTACAAGTAATTTGTGTGTTTTCTTCAATAACATTAGCTATGCTACATTTCAAAGCAGCAAATTTTCTACTTGGTACCTCTACAGTACAGTCACGTAAATTCCACACAAAACCTAACCATTCAATTACCTGAACTGGGTCCCAAGTACTTTTTTCTTCATTGACAATAAAACCTGAAAGTTCTAAATCTTTTTTCACTCGTGTAGAGATGTTTAAACAAGATTCAAAATTTTCTGCAGTGCCCATACCGTCGTCTAAATACACAACCATAGGAAAGCCTAAAGACATCCAATACTTAACTAAAACACGTACTGTTTTTGTGAAAATATGCCCAGCGGAAGAGAGACCAAATGGTAAAACGGAAAAAGTGAAAAATTTCACCTTATCGCCGATTTCCAAGAGAAACCTAAATATTTCTGATGATCTAAATTAATTTCCAGATGATGATACCCGGATTTAAGATCAAATTTAAAGGCATATCCACTAGCACTTATAAAGGTCATAGCTTCTTTAACCCCCTTCAAATTTAATTTTTTGCTTATTAACAAATTGGTTTACATGACGTAAATCTAATACGAGTCTTTTCTTCCCGGTGCTGTTAACAGACACTGTCAGAGGATTCACGACAACAGGTCGTTTTACCTCAGCTATACAATTTTTACTCAAAATTTCCGCGATGGATTCTTCAACACAACTTGAGTGTAACAAAGCAGAGCGATTATTTTTAAGGAAAATTGAAGTAGGGTCTTTAACAAAAGGTATTCTATAACCAAAATTTATAACATTCATAATAAAATCATTAGCTTGAAGTACATTTTTCCAATACAATGAGTTTTTTTCAAATTTCCTTTAACATTAACTAAATTTTTTCCAGTTTTTTCTCATATTTTTGACATAATTCAAAAAAATACTCAACTTCATTTGTGTCCGAAACAGGAATGTTACTGTGCCTTTCTGCTGTGATCTTGGGTTTTAGGAGCGCCGACTGTTGCTGTTGGAATGCCTCTGAGTGGGCAATTCCTTGCGAAATGCCCTGGTTGGTTGCAATAGAAGCATTTAGCGATCTCCTGCTTGTCAAATCCACTTGTGAAATTGATTCCGTTTGAGAAACCACCTCCGCTGACTTGGCTAAGGCCACGAAAAAAGCTCCTGGCATTGAATTTTCCTCGCCCGGCAGTTGTTGGCTGAGCCTCTGGTCTGTTATACGGCTTTGAATTCCTCTTCCGAGCTGCCCTGGAAATTGCAGCGCGCAGATCACTAGCGTCGTCCTTATTATTTGCAAGAGGACTGTCGAGATATTCTTTGACCGTATCCCATCCATGTCTGTCAGCAATTTTAAGAATTTTGTTGCGTTTTCTTATAACTTCTTTCTCTGCCGCTATCAAATTTTTGGCTTCACCGAAATTACACAATTTAATACAACTTTCAATAGCGGAAAGTTTTTCAAAACGCTCAGAATTGAAAGAATACTGGATTTTGTTCCCCTCACTTTTAAAAGTAAATTCGGCCGACTCGACTCCTGTTCCACTACTTTTGGCAAAACGAGCTTCAAAATGATCAATCAAATTTGTTTTTTGCTTTTCTAACGCGTTATTCAAAGCAGTAGTAAACAGCGAAATTGCACCATCAGTTGTCAAATCTGTACCTGGATTATCACCAGCACTGGGTCTGTGTTCATGGTCGGAACCTGGGTCGGACATACTAAGCAGAACGTGTGTTTCGTAGTTACTGTGAGCTTTTCGATAAGAAATAAAACGGGTACCTCTCTTTATATAGTACAACAAGACCCCAACCGTAATACCGACAACAAATACCCGTGCAATATCCACGACAAGTCAAACAGACCGAAAAACTTGTTAAACAAGTTATACAACTATAGAAAGGGAAATCCCATGCACCCGAAATAGAAATACATTTCTGAACAGTACTAGTAAAGGCTGAAATGTGTACTCTATTTTGATCACTATTAAACACTTCTTGTAAAAAATTCTGTCGTGTAATTTCCACCAAAAACTGATAATAGAAAGAACACTAGTATATGTAAGATATATTAAAATTTTAGAAAATCCTACCGTCTCATTATTGCTTAATTTAGAATAAAGTTGGTAAAAATCAATAAAATTGCTGAATCTGTGCTATAGATTACCTCCCTTGGAAGAAAGGTGACTTTGCATATTTTCATTATCTTTGGACAGCATTACAAAAATGTAGAGTAAAACGCACTCATTATAAATAACTTGATATTGGGTATTTGTCTTCATAACAAAATGAATATTTGTTTGCTGTGTGGAATTTTTTTTACAATTCTAAAATTTTGATAATACCTATCGTAATGATTCTGTTTGTTTGTGTAAGTGATAAAAATGTGAAAAACAGAGTTATCTCCTCCTACTCCAGGTCTACCCCTTAAAGCGCCCCTTGCGCTTGAGCAAAAAAGGCTACAGTCAAGCTTCTTTGCATAGTTACTAAGATGTAAACCTAAATGCGGTCAAAAATTTAGGATTGCAACTGCATGAATTTATAGTATTGAAAGCCAATACAAGATGCTCACAAAAACTACAATTTAAGAGCAAGGAAAGAAAATTAAAAAAAAAATAAGTAAATACCGAAGTTACTGTAAATTTAATTTCTGCATATGCGCATTTACACAGCCTATGTCTCTTTAGTGCAGATAAAATCCAAACGTTTCAGGACCTTAACTCAAATATGTTTAAAAACTGACAGAGAACAAATAACTGAAGAAATACAGTTCTTACCCATAGAAATTTCTAATTCTTAACACGACTGTAGCTTAGATTGCATCTTTTGTTACAAAAAAGCAATTAAAATATTGGATATATTTTCCAATAAGCAATGAAGGGATATGGAGTAAATGCACATGAGACAAAATCTCTATAAATACATGGTAAAAAGCAATGGAACAACGCTTTTATTGTTGTTCTTCATCTTGAAGTCACCATGAGGCCTTCAACAATGAGCTTTGCCCATACCTCATAGTAAGTTCAAGACGGCCCCTAGCACCGGTTTGAGCGGAATTCATTGCTAGATGTCGAGCAATGCCACATCCATGTTTATTCCGGCCATAGATGCGGGATTGTCAACAAACATTACGTAAACTGGCAAAGTGTTCTTACAATCACTGTCATCCGTTGCCCGACAAAAGCACCAGTTTCCCCAGCTGGTGGACAATCACAACAAATAGACAAACACAGGGCACTCATCAAGTCGATTGTGAGATAACTTGGCTGTATAAATTAGTGAAATGTGGGCAATATTAACAGATGGTCAGATCACATTTTGAAATTACAAAAATAGAATGCCAAAATTCGAAAGTGTGATAGTGCATCCATATGAGAAATTCTCCCAAGCACAAGTTCACCATACCTGAAATGTATATAGAGCATAAATCTCTCGCACTGGGAATCTTTTTACGGACTCCACACTGCAGGAGAGACAAACTCCTGTCTAAAATAAGCAATGAAGGGATATGGAGTAAATGCACATGAGACAAAATCTCTATAAATACATGGTAAAAAGCAATGGAACAACGCTTTTATTGTTGTTCTTCATCTTGAAGTCACCATGAGGCCTCCAACAATGAGCTTTGCCCATACCTCATAGTAAGTTCAAGACGGCCCCTAGCACCGGTTTGAGCGGAATTCGTTGCTAGATGTCGAGCAATGCCACATCCATGTTTATTCCGGCCATAGATGCGGGATTGTCAACAAACATTACGTAAACTGGCAAAGTGTTCTTACAATCACTGTCATCCGTTGCCCGACAAATTGAATTTGATTCAGTGATTTCAGAGGAGAAGATGAAAATGTGATTTTCCCATAGGGTCCAATGTTAGAACATGTTCCGTGCTGGCGGCCATGTTTTTTATCGGATCAAAACAAAATGAGCAATCTTTGTTAAGGACCTTCAGAACATCATTCCTGTAAAGTTTGATTGAATTTGCTTCAGTGGTTTCAGAGGAGAAGATGAAAATGTGATTTTTACCATAGGGTCCAATTGTTAAACCTTATTTCTGCGCTGGCGGCCATGTTTTTTATAGGATCGGAACGAAATGAGCAATCTTTGCTAAGGACCTTCAGCAGATCATTCCTGTAAAGTTTGGTTGAATTTGCTTCAGTGATTTCAGAGGGGAAGATGAAAATGTGATTTTCCAATAGGGTCCAATGTTAAAATATGTTCCGCGCTGGCGGCCATGTTTTTTATCGGATTAGAACAAAATGAGCAATCTTTTTTAAAGACCTTGAGAACATCATTCTTGTAAAGTTTGGTTGAATTTGCTTCTGTGGTTTAAGAGTAGAAAATAAAAATGTGATTTTTCCAATAGTTCAGCGCTGACGGCCATGTTTTTATCGGATCAGAAAGAAATGAAAAATCTTTGTAAAGGACCTTTAGTACACCATTCCTGTAAAGTTTGGTTGAATTTGCTTCATTGGTTTCAGAGGAGAAGATTATGTGAAGTGTTAACGGACGACGGACGGACACACGACGGACGCCAAGTGATGGCAATTGCTCACACCGACCCTTCAGGTCAGGTGAGCTAAAAATCGGTATTCGTTTCCATTGTATTGTGATTGTAATACAAGATGAGGAGAATGATTTGAGTTTTAATATTTTAATGGTAGGCTCTATGACCTGCCCATTTTTCCTGGCCTCAAAACAAGGACTGTCGAATACCAAAAGAACAAATGATCCCTTAGATACGAAAATTAAAGTACATATTTTTTTTCATTACTAATTAGGCATACTTGTACGTATTCGAGGGTAATTATTTTCTCGGAAAAATATTTACAGCGAAATCCGAAAAAAATAATAAAAGCCCAACAATAAATACGATTAAAGTATATTTTGAATTGTCTTTTGGTCCCCTTGTCGGATTGCTTAGCCGATGAGTGTATATTTAATGACATTTCCACATCCATGATCAGGAGATATGTAGCGTTGTTCGACACTTAGCAAATGAGTCCTAGGGGTCGTCTTGAACTTAGTATGGTGTAAATATAGTTTCCATAACGATAACTAGTTCTCACATCGAGTTTAAATTTTGCAAATATTTGAAAGCGAGGCTTGCGGAGCTCTTAAACATTTCAAAATTTACTTAACGAGATGTGAGAAATTTCATATAAGTTTTTGAAACTGTTTCTCTAATGACTGGATGAAAAACACCGATTATTGTGTTCCGAATAAATTTGGCGGAAAATCTCACGAAACTTGTTCTCCTAGAGAGGAGAACAAATGTTTCAACACCGTTCAGGAAGTGTAAAAACTGGATAGAAGTTAGAGAAGATGTGTTTGTTAGCTGACACAGGCCTCATCTTAACTTCAAGGTGAAGACTAAGAAAAGCAACGGGCCATTTGCTCAATGTTACGATGGCATTGTAAAAATTTGTCCCATGTACATTCATAGAAAAGATATTTAATTTGTTTAAGAGACTTTCATAAGAAAAAACATTTTAACCGAGACTGATTTCAGGTTCTGTGGAATTGAAAACATTTCCTGCTACCTGTACGGCACTTCTCACAATGTCAGTGAGTCAATTAACGAATAGGTCAAAATTGGTTATATCAAATTCGCGAAGATGAAAACACTACCTGAAAATGATTTATTTCATTTGGGATACCGGCACGACATATCTTTCTAGTGATGACGGCCAAAGAATTCTTGAGGGAAGAAAGTAAAAGGCTGACCCACAAGTGCCTTGTTATCTAGAAATTACCTCATTCAAATACAAATAGAATTGAAATCTCTCTAACAAGTGCAAAACTAAAATAGGTTCTGATTTTAGGTTTTGGGGTGAGCCGATTTATGTATTTTAAATATTTTATTGAGTATCTGCACTATATACGTGAACAGTCAAAACTACCATTTGTAGTGGTCCAAAGTATTTTGTTATGCTATTAATCTTTGTTCAAGTTTGCACTTTTAAATCTTGGCGTTAATTTTTAAAATTCTACTCTAAGATGCTAACTCCTGATGTTTTTACATCAAGGATGTCGTATTTCATAGGGTAACCTATTTTATTTGATTTGTTATTGTATAATAAATGAAATGGTGAAGAAATTCTAGGTCTATGTTCTTTTAACGGTGATTCAAGACATTAATTTTTGGCGGGAAATAGATTTCTTTGGATTTTCCCTTGATTTAACATCAAGACTAAATTTTCTTTAAAAGCTAGGAAGTTATATCAAGAATTTTAAGAAAACTTGTCAGGTTAATGAAGGAAAGATAATTGGAAACACTTAAAATGGCCAAACATTACAATCACATGCCACAATGCACCAAGAAACACAAGAAAAACAATAAAATGACAAAAGAGAAACATAGACAACGATAGAAACTCGAGATAGCCGGACTTTGTACCGGCACTAGCAACAGCTAGCGTAGTCTTAATTTGACCGACATCAAAGGTGACTAGTTAGCCACTTAGTAATTTAATAATGTATTCAAATTGTTGATTAATTCTATACTTTACAGAAATGATAAAATATATTGACCCTTTTTAAAATAGTGTACGCTCATGATATTGATGAGGGTTGTTTAGGAAGGGTTCCAATATTCCAAATCCCAGTAAGTCTGGAAGAAAATATCCCTTTGAAAATTGAAGATATCACATAAATTATTGAAATATTCCGTTTTCCTGAGTCAAAATATCCCATATCCCAGTACTTTTTGTCTCAAATATCCCATATCCCTTTAACAAAAGTGGCAAATATCCCGTATCCCAATATACCCTAAACAAACCTCATTGATTATCAATTGCGTATTTTATTTTCTTTTATAACTTTATATTTTCAAAGCTTTAGACAGAAATTCTATTACAACTATATCTTTGTGTTTCTTGTTTACTTTTATACCTAAATATTTTCAGAGCTTTGGACAGAAATTCTATTACAACTATATCCGAACAATCATTTAGTGGATACAAACGTTTACGCTCATTGTAAGTGCAATAATTAGTAAAATTTACAAGTTTTTACTAAGGAAATATTGAGGCTGAAAACTTGTCATGTAATGGGAACATTTTCTCTGCATATGTAATATCACTCATCTTGACTAATGATTTGTTTAAGAGCAAATAAATTATTTTAGTGGTATGATATTTTATTTCATCAACTTATATTGAAAAAAATAAATCTTTGAATTTCGTACAAGTCCCGTGCTAAAGCCCTATCCTGTCAATTACTGGGAAACATTTTTTTTTCATATTTTTTTTTCATTTGCTTGTCTAACTTGTCTCCTCGAACTGTTTCATCTTATTTCACAATTAAAAGTTCTTTGGTGTCTGGTTCCCCATATTAACTTTACAAGTCATTGGTAACGATAGGCAAAATCGTAATTATTAATTTAACAATCAAACCAAGCATTACTAATTAACCAAACAATAAATGCAAAAAACGTCGAAGAAAAGTGAACGTTATACAATCAAATATGTTAAAACATTTATAATCTTTTTATTGAGATTCTTCATTGCAATATTGGCTAAATTATGGATACTTAGAGGGAAACAGAGATCTTTAATTTCATCATGTCCTTTTAGATCGACTATTTTCTCGGATCCAGTTCTATAGTAATATTTAATGTGTTACATGTATTTCAGCATAGTTTTCATCTACAAATAGAGACAAATTTTATTAATTTACTCTTGCGTAATACAAAAAGATATAGATATTATATTGCTCTGTAAGCAGTCATACAAAATTCAGTTTGCTAAGAATTAAAAAAATTAAGAAGGACAACAATTCTCCAGATAAAGGGGACAGTAATTCTCGTTCTGTTATTAATCTTCCGTATATTAAACTTGTACCCAGATTTTTTAATTTTTAGCAAAGACATATGACATCACAAGCAAAAACGTAAACATCATAATCCTGCAACGTTCCGAAATTGTAATTATATATTACACCACGAGACTACAAATCATAAAAACTACCAGCAAAATAATTTCAGAATAACAAATTTCGATCTACTCATTTGGTTGGTCTCTAAGTGTTACAATATGTAACAAATTGTCAAAGAAAATTCGTCTACCAATACTGTATGAAGTTTGTTTTGTTTGGAGTTTTAAGCCAATCTAAGCAATAATGCAGCTGTTTTGTTGTCGTCAGTTTGGTGATTGAGAAAGTCGGAGTATTAAGATTACACCACTGACCTTAAACGGGTACCTAACAAACCTTATCACTTACGATTGCAAAGTCGAGTGCACCATGTTCGTGGTTAACAAAGTTGGGTGTAAACTCATAAGTGAAAGTGACTGTAAAGGTTAACTAAATAACTTGACCACTCGACCACCCACGCTCCAATTGTATAATATATATATATATATATATATGTTTATTTCAAAAGCAATACAGCTTATAGAATACACAAAGACACATTTACAAATATATTGACAATGCCTTATAATACGTTAGATAAACATAAATGTAAACATAACTATACATTTATTCATTAATTTGACAAATATATAGAACAGGTAATTAGATAAGTTACTAGTTGGAGTATGTGGAAGAAGTTCATAGCAGTTACTCTTAATAAGTTCATAAAGTAACCGGTTAATAACGCTTTAATTCAAGCAGTTTGTGTAGAGTGGTGTCGATACTTTCTTTACTTTCCGATTTTATATTACATTTATCGTTACACTAGCTTTCATTAAAGAATTATAAATTACATATTTTGAAGAAAACTGCTCCAGATTTTGCTTGTACTTTACTTTTTTATTGAAACAGATCACTCAGTTACAACAAGATAACAGTCATCGAAAATGGCGTCTTGCCAAAAAGTGGTACACTTATGAACTTGTAAGAAAATTTGCTCATGTTATGAATGTATCATGTATATACTGTAAAGTATTTGCTCATGTGTGTTGATTTGGAAAAAAAAGAAGAAAAGACATGTACGTAGTACTAAGCCAATGATGAATTGCTAAGTAGTGTCTTCAGATAGTTTAATACTTTATATTATATACTCATTTAAATTCACCGTAACATCGGTATTTAGTTGTTAGATATCTATAATCTGATTTGTTCAAATCTTGTTTCATGACATTAAATATTTCGCTGGGTCAACCGGTTAACGTTTGGGTCACATATTAAGGTCAACTAGTACCAAGATAACTCGATATGATATAACAGTAAAAAAAAGACCATTCGACCTGAAGTTTCAAAACGGCTTGCAGATTAGCCTCTTATACAGTAACATCGGTGTTTTATTATTATACATCTACTTTTTTGCAATCATCAAGACATGTTTTAAAGCGGGTTTCAATAAGGGTATTTCAGGGGTATCAAAAATGGTAAGGTCGCCTATGGTAATGTTTTTCCTTTTATCTCAAAACTATTATCCCTAGCTTTATAAACCACATGAAAGTTATGTTTGCAGTAAAGTCAGTGTAAATCGAACCGGCAATCCAAAAGGAACAATCCAAGGACAATGGCAACATCTGAACTAACAAGGAAACAGAAACATATCATGAGTAAGACAAAAAGAAAAAAGTAAGACAAACACATAAAGATGAAAAACAAGGGCCCAATAAAAACCATGGGCTAGATCAGGTTCACCGGTAGAGAGACATTTTAGGCTTCTAATAAGACAACCGCCGTGTTGAAAATTTCAAATCGGTTAGTAAAGTCAAATGCGGAAGTTGAAACAACAATTAAGCTTTAAAAGGAAACAGATATCCCATACCGGACCTGAAGATGGTGATGTTGACCGTAAAACTTTTTGAGGGATGACTTCACGTTTTGGGTAACAAACCCTTGTTTAAGTAGACTATTTATGAGCAATTAGGCTCTATCAATGAAGTAACTGTTTCGAACACAGGCTCTTGAATAGCAAATTAGCAGGGAGATGTAAACTTCGTATGCCGGCGCTGTTGGGATGTTGCTACAAATAAAAGGGAAGTTGACTATTGGAAAAAAATAAAGTCATCGCGTTTGTCGTACAGCTTAGTTTGAAGTCTACCTCTGTTGTCAATTTCAAGATGAAGGTCAAGGAATGAGGCCGACGTGGGAGTGTCTATAGTATCCTTAATTTTGAGCTCTTTTGGATAGGTCAGATGAAGAAAATCAACAAAGTAAAGGTTGTTTAATGACAAAATATCATCTATATAACGGAAGCTAAAATTGAAGGATTGGGCTAGTTTTATATTTTCATCTTGAAGAAGCCCTTCGATGAATTCAGCCTCATAAGAGTGGAGAAACAGCTCGGCTAGGAGAGGTGCACAATTTGTGCCCATAGGAATTCCGCTAACCTCTAAACTGGACTGGGTTTAATTTATAGTTGTAATATTGTTACAGTTAAACTGTCATTTCTCCCATAATGTTTTGATATTTTGTTATATTTGACACTCTTGTTTTACTTGTATAAAGCTTTAATGGTTTTATATTGATATTTTATATATTTATTATAATTGTTCAAATTACTTAACAGTTCTCGCAACAATATAGCTGAAATATTGCTTAAGTTGGCGTAAAACATCAATCAATCAATCTAAACTGGACAAATATATTTTTTATTAATCAGAAACTCTAACCTTTTAATCACTTCTTCTTCTGTATATTCGAAGTCGTTTTTCACAAAATAGGCTTGTTTTCTTCCTACAACAATATAGTTACATACATTTTCGCTTATTGTTCTTACGTAATTAAACCTTTCCGCCGAGATTTTAGTTGTTCATGAGGAATAGTAGTGTGAAGTGTGGAGAAGTCGAAAGCTTTAATGCTGTTACAGTGTCATAATGATCTAGATTTTAACATGTCAAGTAGATCTTTGGAGTTTTTTTCAAAATCTACATTTCATTTAAGGTTGTACTCTGGTGAGGAGCAAAATTTTAAAGTATTTAATTTTTTTTTCAAACTTTTTTTTTGATTTTTGCAATGTCCTTACCCTATGAATTCAATATATAAAGAAAAATTCATAGGTCGCTGTGTAAATTATTTTGCTATAGATATTTGAAAGTGACAAATTTTAGAAATTTTGCTTATTTTTATGCATTTTTGCTCATTTGTTGACTATTTTCATTGAAAAAATCTAGCTTAAAGTATTGAACTTTTTCCTCATACTTTCTGAAATGTTGTAAATAGAAGTAATGAACAAATTCAGCCCCCGGAAATCATATGTAGGTGTTGATATAAAAAAGTATTGTCCCGTTTTCATGCTTTTTATGGGCAATTTCAGCATTTCTATATTTCCCTAAAAATGTAGATTTTCTTCATTTTTTAAACAGCCAATGGTTTAAGCATCATTTGGTTTGTGATTTTTATTGCAAAAATATGGAACACTATTGTCAAAAAAGCAAAAATAATTTTTAAGTGCATATTTGTTACTCAAAATTGCTATTTCAGATCCTACCCTATTTTGTGAAAATTTGACATGAATTGAACAGCCAACTGGGGCATTAATCTTCAGTTTTAGATTACCCTGAAAGTACTTGATAGAAATAAATAATTTAAATTTAAAGATCCATATAAATTTTGTGAATTCATTGCCATTGTAAAAATAATTTTATAAAGTTATTTCAAAACGACATTTCAACGAGACTGAACCATGACAAGAATACATCCTTGAGTAAGATATAATTATACCGGATTGGTTATTTAAAAATCACTATAGTTGCCATGATAACCATTCAAAAAATTTAGGTTTTGAGAAAATCATTTTTACTGTTGTCATGGAAGCATAAAACTGTCATTGTTGTAAAATTGTCGTACTCGGATGTATATATTTTTGAATCAGCGGTTTGATAATTTCCAATACCCAAATTCGAATGTCGTTTCAAACGGGAAAGTCAATGAAATTTCCACAGAAAAACTACGCATTTAGTTTCAAGATGCCGACGTTTTTCAAACAGTGCAGAAGAAAACCACTTTTGAGAAATCATTCTTTTAACAGTTGTTTGAAAAGCTATAAAACAACGGCAGTAGAATACCGAAGGAACAAAGGAGTGAAATTTACAAAAATCGAAGTCCAAAGGCATGGCCAAAACGAGAACACAGACAACAATGACACCAGACAAAAAACAACGACGCTAGACAGACACAGTGCACAGAAACAGAAATCACAACATTCAAAACAAAGCACTCACAGTGTGAACTGTAGTGAAACTGAAAGTGACATCAGGTGCTCCGGAAGGGTAAGCATGTCCTGCTCTGTTAACAGCACCCGTCACACTGTGAGTGGGTCAATCAAGGAAAATGTCAAAGGCGGTAGTCAAATGCGGGAAGACGTGAATCTAGCTGAAAATGTCCACTTTCATTTGGGATACTGACACGTCATATCTTTCGATGATGTTATGGTGACGGCAATAGAATTTCTTGAGGGATGAAATTAACATCGGTTGAACAAATCCCTGACTAAGTAGCTTTTGGGACAGTGTTTTTGCTCTGTTCAAAAAATCACTGTACAAACTGCACGCTCGACAGTAGCGAATCAACTGTGAAATGTACAATCCTTAGGCTGGAGAGGTAGGTATATTGCTGCTAAGAAAGGGAAAGTTCACAATTGGGAAATTAAAATCATCACGCTTATCATACAGACAAATTAATTCAAAACAGTAGTGTTTTCTTCAACAAGATTTTTTAAGTAAATGTTTTTGTTTGCTTGCATTAAGCAACACGCATCGATCTAAAGGTAACAAAACCTCTTTTATCTATAACAACTGTTGTGACAATGTCTAATGTTTATACATTTTATATTTATTATAATGTAATAAGAACAAAGTTCAATGTGCATTCTTTTTTTCAGTAATATAAGTAACAATAATCTTGACTGTTGTTCAATTTTACACCTGAAACAATGGGAAACACTCTGGGGAAAAAATGTTGTATATGGAAAGTGTAAAATGAATGAGCAGCTGATCAACTTTGCTGAAGACTTTACCATACATTGTTCAGGTAATTATATAGATGTACTATCTTCTAGAATGTTCAAGTCAATCAGTCATTTGTACTCAGCAAAATAAATGAAGCTCTATAATCAAAGAAACAAGAAAGATAGAAAAAAGAAGGGAAACGGGGAATGTGTCAAAGAGACAACGACCCAAAGGGGAGAAATAACAACTCAAAGCCACCATAAGATCTTCAATAAACGGTGAGAAAACCCCACACCCAAGGTCTATTTGGATTGTTTACTCTAGTTGCAATTTTCAAAAAGTTGTTTCTGAATAGAAAATATATATTTTTATATTTTTATTACAATATAAAAATAATGTAAAAGTTCGCAGTTTGTTTATGAACTCTGTACTTAGAAAGTTAATATATCCCGGTTGAAATGAACTATTGTGGTACCTAAAATTTTGGATGAATAAATAGCATCGGACTTTCTTCAAAACTTCTATATTGATCTTTCAAAAATTACATTACGCCTTCTGGGCAGTGTTTCAGAAAAAGTGCAAAGAAAATGGATTTTCACAAACTGGATCATACTATCATCAGTGCTACAATGGAATTATGTATGAGTAATGTTCAAGAAGTAAGGAATGGACACTTTTGGGTTACATGCATCGGTTTTTCTCGCGTATTCAGCTAAGGTAGTTGTCCTGACAATGTACAAGCTATCAGGGAAATGCTTTGCTTTTATCTCCGTGTCCAGCTATCTTGATTATAGTCTATCGTCCATTTACTCACTTCTATACATTTTCAAATCTACGGTTTGAAATAACTACCAACTAATTAGAAACACTGGCCTACATGCACATGTTACAAACAAAAGATTACAGTAAACAACTACAATAGCCGAAAACTACAATCTTATGTCACAATTAACTGCCCTAGAAAAATACAAATGAAAGACAAGAGATAAACGTAAATTACGATTTGAACTCGGAAAAGCCGGACTTGGTACTGGCTACGTGGCATAATTAATTATTAAAACAGTTAATTAAGACCGTAAGCCTAGAAAATTATGTTTTTTTTTTTGTTAAATTTAGGCAAATGTTGTGTCTCTGTTTGTTTTTTCCTTCCAATGATGCCATTGTCGTGGGATTATTCGTTTTTGGATACATCGGCAAACGAATACCAAAGCAAGAACGAGGAAAGGGGAAATTCTAAAATCATATATCCAAAATCAAGGCAATTCACAGCAACACGAATTGGAGACAGTATGACAAAGACAAAACAAATAAACAAAAATGAACAAGAACGCCACAACATAAAACTAAAGCACTAGCAGTGTGAACCCCTATAAAACTCAGGTATCTTCAGGTGCTCTGGAAGGGTAAGCATGATCTGAGAAACAGAAACATTAAAATGGTCTGTCAAATCGTGGTGACGACCGTAAAGCTTCTGTAGTGACAATTGCAACAGTTCCCTTGATGTATAAGTTTTGAGACAGTAATTTCGCTTTGTTGACAAAATCGCTGTACAAACTAAAGGCACGGCAATAGCGAATCAGTTGTGAATTATTCGAAAAATTGTTAAGAAAACTAACGAAAGTCAAGTCCGTTGTACGAAGGCTGCATATGGGTTACTGCTAAAACAAAATAGTGAAACTATAAAAGTTGTAAATAAACATAGGGCTCGACTAAAAACACTTAGAGATCTTTATCAGGATCTCTGTCAGTATATTCGTGATTCGTGACGCCAGGAATGTTGTTAAAACTGATATTTTTCAAAGTGAAGGTCGGGCAGTTGTTTAAAAAGACAGTGTCCAGCAGCTTTTAGAGGCTCATTGTCAAAAGCAAAACGTGCTTTTTGTTCTGGTGTATAATGCACATAATCCCTGCGTTTACGTTTTCAGAAAGATTTTGGAGTTTCAGAAACCTTTTCTACAATATTATTTAGTTAAGTCATAAGCCTTTTATTTCCGGGGACGACTGAATATTTGGATTCGGCAAACGATATTTTTTTCAGGGTTATTGATAATCATTGCCTCGACGTGTTTTTGAATTTCTAATACATGGATAAAAACGATACTAAAATATATGAACAGTTCACTCTCTTTTGGACAAACAATGATTGAATATGGGATAAGAAGGATAATTGTTATATTTATAAATGCCGACAACCGCGAATTGTGCGAAATTACAAAATATGCCAAAAACGATTTTGTGAAAATTATCCCCACACAGAATGTTGTAACCAAAAACGAAAAAAAAAAAAAAAACACCGGGGAATATTTCTAAGTTTATAGGACATGTGTAACACGTCCTATGTTTATTCATTATTAATCTTTTTTTTCTATCTTCTAACAAAAGTAGAAAAAAGTTTTAAAATTATCCTGTCTTGATTATTAAATCTGTTGTCTTTTCTCATTGATTAAAAAAAGTATTTGCATTAATTTCCTCCCCAGAGTTCATTGAAATAGAATGTTCAGTTTTAAAAACAAAAGCACTTTTTCGCATGCCAAAATCGATATAAAGAGTGCATTATACTTATTGAAGTATTCTTTTCATGTTGTTCAAAATATTATACTTACTAATCATTTTACGTATTTTATTTATTTATTTATTTATTTATTTTTGCAGTTATTTATACAAATGTTTAAGGTATTAAATTAATAAACATAAGAATTATTTTGGAAACTTAAGAATCTGATATAAAGCTCACATTTTGCAGTCTTTAAACAATAAAAATACCATTAATTCTTTAACGATACTTCAAACATGTAATAATATGGATATGCTATAATTTTATGGATTTTTTGTATTACCGAAATCGACTGTCTTTATATTGAACTTTTGTAATTTACAAAAGGAATGAATTTCTACAAGACAAAAATATAAAGGCGAATTTCTTTCTCTTGAAAATGAATGATGTACTTCATTACCTGGAATTGTAGCATTTTCGTGTCTTTAGCACTTCTATAGCCATCAATCTAACATTTAGCAAAATGTCTTTTCATAGCAGTAGTTTGGGGTGTTGACTGACTGATATCATAATATCTCACAGGACTTTTTTGCCAGAATATTTCAAATGCATATTTGCTGAAAAAAGATCAAACATTTGAAAGTTATAAACTATGTTGTGCATAAAAAAGCAATGGTATGATGGTCATTCCTCAGTTATAACAGGAATTTTAGAACATTTTTTTTCGCAGTGAATGGCAATTACAAACTGATTTGCAAACCAACTTCAGCCACCGAAATTGAAATCTCCATTTTTTTTATTATTATTATTATTATTATTATTTTTTTATTTTTATTTTTTTTTATGTTCTTCAGATTCGGTTGTTATTTAGGTTTGCTGTCGGAAGGTATGAATCAATAAGACTTCGACGAAATTAATTTAAATTTAAATTAAATTAAACATATTTCCTCATTTACTTACATATATCTTCCCATAATAGATGTGAACTTGACAACATCATTAGAGTCAGGTCAGTTCAGAAGGCAGGGTTTTTACGTATTTTTATAATTTTCATCCCGTTACACAATTGATTGGGAACCACAATTGAATTTTGTTGATCTTATATCAATTTTGTGAATAGTATGTACTATGAATAGATAAACGACTTTCAAACAAGGACATAACCAAATATCGCTATATTATTTATGTACGATGCTACAAGGATAAAAAACAAACACAGCACGATAAATTCTCTTTTACAGGTACATACCATTAGTTTAAAGACGCCAATAGGGTCTGTAAGTCTCGTAATGTGACTCACGAGAATCAGCGATACTCAGGCAATTCGAAAACGTTTCCCGCCAAAACATGACGTCATTGTTTTTGTTTGGAACGTCATATATCTTTGTTTAACATGTAACTTCCGGGTACAATTTTTGATCCCGGAAGTTCCAAAATTGTACGAGACTTTCAGGCCCTATAGCTTGTTATTCGAGCTGCATTCGATATTTTTCTAAAATGTAACATAATGACAAACCAAATGAACAGCCCTTCGCTATTTCTCTAATTTCTAGCAAATTTGACCAACACCAGACCGATGTGATAAAAATAATTTCTTGTCACTTGTAAGAGAACATTTGTCGTGAAATTTCACACCAAATCTATTCGGAACATAATCCTCGGTGTTTTGGATAATGCTATAAGAGAAACATTTTCTACAACTTAAACATTTTAATTATGTAATTTCTCGCACTTTGTTAAATAAATTTAGAAATGTAAAAAACTCGGCAAGGCTCGATTTCACACATTAGCAAAAAATTTTTAACTCGATATGGGAAATTTCATAATCAACTTAGTTCTCTCGATATAGAAACTATATTTTTGCGTTTTTATTTTCAGAAATAAATCAAATGAATTTAAAAACGAAAATATCAAACTAGCAATCAAATTTAGCATGCCTTTTAACCTTTCTATGAAATTTAATCCTATTTCGATTACTATACAATGTAATTCTTGTTTAAACATACATATTACTTGTATTTCTCCTTTTACAGATGTCCAGTTGACAACACAAAAATCACAGTCAATTGATTTCAGCCCTGAAGGTAAATGTTCTAATTAAATATCTTAATGCATAGGCTCAGTAATCTCTCCCCCATGCAAAGCCAATTCCTAATATTATATTAACATTAATCTCACTTATTTCACGTTATAAATTATGTTACCTTTTTCTTCTAAACCAACAACCCCCAAAAAACAAAAACAAAAAAAAACAAACAAAAAAGCAATCTCCCCAAAAATAAAAACAAAAAAACGAAGAAAATTACAATGTTTTTTTTTCAGAAACTGTCTAAATATTAAAATTGGTTACCCCATAAAGTCATATATTCAATTTCCCTATCGTTTGTTTGCAAAATCCTTTAATATGAAATTCATTTTTGCTTAAATGAGAGGTTATCCAGAAATTTTATTTATATTTTAGAAAAAATCTGCAAACGTAGGTTAAAATAACCGAAGTTACTGTATTTATCTAATATATTGATAGATCCTACAAAGATAACAGAGAGGGCATTATACATTTTCTTTTATATACCATTTGAATAAAGTTGTTCCATTGTTTCATACGTGATGCATTGAAAATATATAATATTTTGCAATTACTATTTCACAAATCAAATAACAGTCACATCGATTACTTTGTGTTTCTCCATTTAATAAAAACAAAATCAAAAGTAGAAACCATTTTTAGTATGCTCTTGTTTCTTTCTATAAATTTAATCCTATTTCAAGCACTAAAATGCAATTTTCCTGTATTGCTTTTTGTATAATCAAGATCTTGTTGTTGAATTGCACTTGGAACCATCTTTTTGTAACAAATTTGTTGGATAAAGAATAGTATTGATAGTAATGAGACAAAGCAAAAAAAAATGGGCACAGGACACCAATTAATATCACATAGTCCAATTTTGAGATATTTCATTCATTTCTATATTACGTTGGTACATGTCACGACCCTTAAAACTAGCTGAATCGAGTGAACTCCTTGTCATTTAATTTCCGGGGTGCCATGTTTAAATCTGCCATAATTTTCCAAATCCTGAAATTATAAAAATAATCTTCTTTTCGACACGAAGAAATTCTGGAATATACATCTCCAACTCATTCATTCACATCTTTATTTCATTAGGTTGATTTTATTTGTACATGGATTGTTCGTTCTTTTGAATGACGTTTCAGTTCTCATTTGCTTTGCTTTTCTAAATACGTTTTCTTCATTTAGTTCCTTTTCTAATACAGTCATCAATATACCCATTCATTCATAGGATGCTTAACAAGAAAGAAAAAAAAATAGTAGTTAGAAATATTCCATAAGATATCTTCATTAACCAAATGATATGAAATTGAGAGTAAAAGTTTGACTAAATAATAGGCTAATCATTTTTTCATTTGCTTGAGGCGACACAAAAAACATCAAAATTAATTTCCAAATAAGATAATTCGAATCAAGGACGTATATTAAAAATAACTAAATACCGAAGTCACTGTGAATGTACTTTCTGCATATGCGCATTTCGACAACTTATGTCTCATCAAGGATTGGAAACTCGTACAAAATCCATGTTGCAATTTAAAACCTATTGCGAGCCGTTTCATATGCATTAACTTTTGATTCATCTACCTAAAAAGCTGTGAATGGATTTTAATAGAATTATGCTTCCCTGAACGCTGAATGATTTTTACATCCGTAGAGTAAATTTTGTAACATTACAGCAAGTAGTTTCTTCAATACACATGATGGAAATTTGTAATAAAAAAATGTTCGTTGATATTTTTGTCAATTCCAGTTTTCCTCATTAAAAATGCAACACGATTTCGACCCAAAGGTTTTAAAAGTAATGCACAGAATTTCATAAGTTTAATGTTTATTGTACTGGCAGAACAATTTTTAAGACCACCATTATTAGATTTCCATTGTTTCAATGCTTTAAAGACAGGGTCACAAAGTGAAAAAACAATCTCACGCCTCGCGATATATTTCCAAATTATCAGGAGATGCTTATCCTTCTAAAAATACTTCCTTGTTGGAATCAAACTTTTTTTTGGTAATAGAATACTTGTATTCTTTCATTCACAGATGTCCAGTTGACAACAGCAACATCAGAATCAATGGATTTCAGCCCTGAAGGTAAATGTTCCTATTAAACATCTAAATGTAGAGGCTCAGTAGTTCCTCTCTCATTCAAAGCTATGTCTTAATATTCTATTGGTATTTATCTCAGGAATAAATCGGTAAACGAATACTGATGCAAAAATGATGAGAGGGGGGTTCCAAAATCAAAAATTCTTAATCACAGCAAATCATATCCAACACGAATTGAGACATCACTAAAAGACAAAACAAATCGACAAATGAACAAGAACGCCACAAAACTAAAGCACTAGTACTGTGAACCCCTACAAAAACAGATATCATCAGGTGCTCCAGAAGGGTAAGCATAATCTGCCTCACGCGTGGCACCCGTCACAATGCCAGTACAAAGTCCGATTCTGTCAATGTCGGTGTTTGTCAGTACGGTAATAAACTATGGACCTACCCAAAGATATATATTCTCAACTGTAATTGTAACGGTCTGTCAAATTCTTGATATTTGGTTATTGGATGTTGTTTGTTTCCATTGATTTATTCACTTTTTTTACCTTTTTGGGGCCATTTAGGGCTTGCTTTATGGTGTGAGGTTCCTTACTGCGTTGAAGACCGTACGGTGGCACCTAGATGCTTTGTTTTGGGTCGTTTTAACCTGAGTATGGGATGTTGTCTCCTTGACATTTACCCCATTTCCTTTCTTTTTATACAAAAGTTACTGTAAGTATATCTTCTTATGATAGTTATATCGACCTTTTCTCGTAAGTTCGTTTCAAATCAAATCATTTGGAACATCATACCAAAGGTCTCTAACAGCTGATGGAGAACAAAGAACAAAATGATCTGAATGGAAATCCAAACCAGCTAAGTACAAGTGTTTGCATGTGGGAGATACTGCATAGTTTTAAACTACATTTACAAAATTTAGATATTGCAAATTATCGAATCAAATCGGTTTCCGACAAAGCACCAATGTACTCACTACCTGGTTGGTGAACAACCTTGTCAATCACATTCCACGAGCAGAGGCATCAACAAGGACTTGCTAATCAAATAAATATCATTAGATATTGTTTATTTTTTGTTGTATAGGGGACCCCTTTCCATCATTTACGGGCTGAGAAACAACTAATCTTGAAAACACCGTGTAATTTTTTACCGTTGATTTTTGTATGGGTTGCCATTGCTTTTTTTTCAGAATGATATATGAAATCGTCAAAACTACAATATTGTGAGCATTCGATTTTTCGGTTAAGTTTTCAATTGTTAGATCAAATGCAAGAAATATACATAATTAAAACTAGAAACGAAATAAATAGACGCAAAAAACAATTCCATATCTTGTATCATGCACAGTTGACTTGGAAACAGAAATCAGAGGCTCATATGAATTTGTATCGCTCAACTGGCGGCTAATGATCTAATAAAATCTTCCCAAATTGTAAAATGATTAATCTGAGGTGAGGATTTTATTATTGTTATTAAATCAGTCATCTGGTAGATAACTCTCATGCTAATATCAATTTATGTTTAAAGTAATCTTGATGAATTAACAACAAAATTCTCCCATTGGGTCCATTATTGATTTAGGATATGCAAGTGGCCATCCTCAATTTACGATCAGTATCAAAATAATACATTTTTCATGAACATCATGTTACTATGCCTACATAGTATCAAGTTGATGAATGAAACGGTTTTCAAGAGTTAACAATTAACAACCTTTCCCATTGGATCCTATTTCAAACTAAGATGTGCAGTGATGGCCAGCTAGGATTTATGATCGTTACTGAAATCAATCTGGAAATGTTGAATTATGGTTCGTAAACTTAAGTTATACACTGAAGGTTAAATCTTTAATTTTGTTCTTCAGTTCTTTGTTTATGTGTAAAGTACAGCATTAATTAAATTTTAGCTTAGGGCTACAGTATTTGACACGTGTATTGATCCAAAAGTGAAATGCCCGTTCTTTTTCAACCTCGTGAATGAAGTCAACTCCGAGTATACGAGCCCCTGTATCTCTATTTTTTCGATATTTATTTTTACTTTTATTTTGCTGTTTTCTATGTACAACATGAACGCAAATATACTTATTCTGTCTAACTGTATACGACTTAGTCTTTGCACCTTAAATCTCATCTTAACAACAAACTACATGACTTTTTTGACAAATAATAGACTTCTCGTTTTTTTAAGTAATTATTTCTTCTGTAAAAATTATAGATATACAGGAAACGTTCATGAGTCAAAATTCCTAAAAAATATTTTGCATACTTTAGCAAATGATATAACACTTTGATTGTTTTTTTATATTGAAATCTCCCTCCTTTGGCCTGCAACAATGAATGTATCTCCAACTCCCTCAATTAATGTATCTCCAACTCCCACAATTAATGTATCTCCAACTCCCACAATGAATGTTTCTCCAACTCCCTTATTGAGTAATTAGAAATAATTATGTTAGATGAGACACGTATTGACTATGCATTCAAATGCCCATATAAGTGAAAACAAGTACCTCAGATGCAAGGAAGAAGTATAATTATTCTATAGGTCAAAATAATATATCTTTCTAAAGTATTGTTTGAATGTTTTCTTGAAGATTTCCTTATGACGTTAGGTCTCATTGGTCTTGGTACAGCGGTTGCAATTGCTACAGGTGTTACCATCGGTACTTTGAAGCTAGTTCGTGGAAGAAACCATAAAATATCTAGTGAGGTTATCAATAGAGACGTAAGTATATTGATGTTGACATAAAAAAAAACAAACAAACAAGAAACAAACAAACAAAAACAAAAAGACAAAAACAAACAATACTATGAGGTATGAGTAATGCTCATTTTTGAAGGCCTCGCGGTGACTTCAAGATGAAGAACAACAATATAAGTGTATGTATCTGTAGAGATTTTGTCTCATTTGCATTTACTTCATATCCCTTCATTGTTAATACAAAATAAAAAAAAAACAAAACAAAACAAAAATTAAATTTAAATTAAAAAAAACACAAAAAACAATGAAAAACAATTGTAAATTGAAAATCAAAAAAATAGTGCGAATTATTGTTAATAATTTCTTCTCTCATGTGAGTACTGTCTGGGAAATTCATTATTCCGTTTTTATAACTAAATAAGATCATTTGTCGGTTAGCT
This sequence comes from Modiolus philippinarum, assembly GCA_002080025.1. NCBI lineage: Eukaryota > Metazoa > Mollusca > Bivalvia > Mytilida > Modiolidae > Modiolus > Modiolus philippinarum. The sequence goes on from MJUU01041230.1 coordinate 61,191, forward strand.
CCTTGTAAAATTGTAACAAGTAGTTTTACATTTGTGTACTTATTGGAAAAACTGGGACATGTTACTATTAAGCACATCAATAGCCTTTTTCATATATTTGAATTTAAATTATCTCAAGTTTGACCATATATAGGTATCTTGTTGGAGGAAGATAACCAGCAAATGTTGTTGTTTTTCGATCTTCAGGATAATCGACGCATTGATTAAAAATATTGTACTGAATATCCCCTTGAATGAATCGAACAATGATACAAACAAAAACGATAGTAGTAACAGGATTGTTGAAATTGGAGAAAGTGTAGTGATCACTTTGCTATCAAAGAAATTAAATGAAACTATACAAACAATGTCTGACAATATTCTTATAAATTTAATTGCTTATTTTCTTTTAAACCCCAAAAGTGAAATTTTCACAGTTCACAATAAACCTCAATATTATAAATGTGATTATTTTTAACTAGCTAAAATTTGAAATTTTTTTATACATTTGTAATTAAAACGGAAAATAAGGCTAGAAATTTTATTTAGAATATCTTCTTAAGTGTAAAATATATTGTGGTCATTCAAACTGTAATGAAACTAGAGGCTCTAAAGAGCTTTGACATAAAAGTTAGTCCATGGTTGACATAGACAGTCCAAGTGACCTTAATATGAAAGGATCCCTTTTTCTATATTCTCTTTTTCGGCATGTATTATTTAGAGAATGTTAATAGACCTCGTTGTTATATGACCCAATATGTCAGAGTAGAAGATCTGTGAATTGTCAGCTATCTTGGATAAGGTTTCAAACTTAAATCACAAACTTGAAACGAAACCACTCAATGACTATTAATTTTGGTTTAAATTGTACACGCTGTTTCAAAGGAGATCTTTGAAAGCATTTTCTTATTGGAGCTTATGTTAGACAATGTTCCCGCGTTTAGGCAGCTTAAATGTGTTTTCCCTTTGGGTTCAATGCTAGATTTAGTTCCTTGCTGGCGACCAACTTGGATGATATGCAGACCTGTTGGACATGATTTTAAAGAGGATCGTCGAAGGACTTTTGCAAACAAGTTTTATTCCAATTGGGCATGTAGTATCAGAGGAGAAGGCTTTTGAATGTGTTTTCCAGTTCAATTTTATGTGAAACAAAGTTAGCGGCCATTTTGAACATGTTGTGGAATGTCCGGTCACAATTCCTTAAGATAAAAAATGAAGAGATATAGAGTAAATTAAAATGAGACAAAGATAGCCCACGTAGAAAAAGTTATGACCAAGTTTGGTTTAGAACTGGCACAGCAGTTTTAGCAAAAAATCTTTGGGTGTGTTTTCCCGTACGGTGAAATGTAAAACTAATTCCCCGCTGGCGGCCATCTTTGACGAGGAGAAGACTTGTCGGACACCTTTGTAAAGAGGACCACCCAAGGACTATTGTGACCAAGTTTGACTCTAATAAGTAAAGTAGTTTCAGAGTAAAAAGGTCTTTGAATGCGTTTTCCAATAGGGTAAAATGTTAAACAAAGTTCAACAATTCCGTTGAATTCCAAAATTCAACAATTCCGCAAACAATTCAACAATTCCGTTGAATTCCAAAGTTCAATAAATCTGCAAACAGTGACGGCCGACAACACTCATCGATTTGATTGCAAAAATGTTGGCATTTTAAAAGGGTGAGATGTAGGTACTTTAAACAGTTGGTAAGACTGTATCCATTTTGCCTTGACAAGATGCGAAAGCCCTACACTATTGAGTCTCTACTTTTGTGCAATCAACCTCAAACAACCTTGCATATGCATCTTAATGTTTTTTATAGTGATTTGTTTTCTTTTTGTTAGATAAGAAAAAAAAAGTGACTAGGTTTTGTTCCAATACACTTTGTGTCTTCGAAGAAGATCTTTCAATGTTTTCCCAATGGAATCTAATGTTAAACTATGTTCTCTGATGGCTGCTATCTTGGAACTATTGTGGACTTACCGGACATATTTTTCAAAGAGGGCCAACTAAGAATAGTTATGACCAATTTTTGTTCCAAATGATCAGATTGTTTCAAAGGAGAAAAACTGTGTGTTTTCAATAGGGTCAAATATTAAACTAAGTTCTTTTCTGACAGCCATCTCAGATGAGATCTTGGCATGGTAGATAAATTCAATCAGAGGATGAAATGTTATATATGACCTGCTGAACATTTTTGCATTTAATGTAAACCTCTATCGAAATTCTAGGCAAAGTATAAACAACGAAAATATTACCATTTAAGGACAATGACTCCCAGATGAGAATTCATATAGTCTACAAAAAATATCTTGATATTTTGACCATTTAATCTCTATCTGTTATGGTTTTTTATGGAAAAGGGGCAATAACTCTAAAGCGGGTTATCAAATTTTGTTCAAAATTGCACACCAGGTAAATCATGTCAAGCTGATCACGTTTATCACCATGTCAGATTTTTGTTATCTGTAACCGTTTTTTTATACATCGTCAAACGAATACCGAAGTAAGAATTAGGAAGGGGGATATCTAAAATCATAAATCCAAAATCACGGCAATTCATATCCAACACGAATTGCCATGATTGACAAAGAAAAAAAATAAATAAAACAAAAAAGATCAAGAACGCCACATAACTAAAGCACTAGCAAAAACTGAGATATCACCAGGTGCTCCGGAAAGGGAATCATGATCTGCTCTTCGCGTGACACCTGTCATACTGCCAGTGGAAAGTCCGGTTTTGTCACAGTCGATGTTAGTCAGTCCGGTAATAACTCTGGATCTACCTCATTTGTGAAAAAGAAATATTGTAACGGTCTGTCATATCGTGGTGACGATCGTAAAACTTCTGTAGTGACAATTGCAACAGTGACGGAACATAGTCTTAATGATAAGTTTTTTAAACGATGGTTTCATAGAAGAATGCACAAGCATTTTATATATTTCGTGCTTTTATTGTTTTATCCTCAATATAACAACTTTTCATAAAAGTACATTGTGTTTATGTCTTACCATAACAATAAATATTTTGTTTTAATTTGCATTCCAATTTCTCAAAATACATGTACGTGAAAAACATTTTTTTGGTATTTTTTTATTTTTAAATATTCACTTTTTTTACATATTGATAATTTCGACACATTTCAATTACAAGGTATATATCTACAATTAGTTTACTTCTCATTCCCAATACATGCAGAAAAAAACATTTATAATAAAGTTTAATTATCAAAACAGGTTAGGATATATAATAAGGATAGTTATTCAGACACAGTATCTTACTCATTACATATATATATGGTGGTCTGACTTTAAATTTAAAAATATAACTATTCAGAAGAGAATAAATATTACAATTTAACACTGTAGAACATTTTACAAGAATACACTTTGTGCACCTTAAGTCACTGAAAAACATTTTCCTGGAACCGAGAAACCTTTACTCGATGTGTATATAAGGCTCAGTCTCTACAAAGACAATGTAGAACCCAGCGATGGAAAAATGCCTTTATATTTGTTCTATATCTTGAAGTCATGGGTCTTTCATAAATGATCTTTGCTCATACCCCATAGCGAGATTAAAACGGTCCTTATCACTGGTTTGAGCGGAATTGATTTGCTGACTGTCGAAAAACACTTCATAAATGTCTTTTGCGGTCATGGATGCTTTCGTGCAATACATGTAAATTAAACTTGCATAAAGACCTGTTATGAGCCTGTTATGCGTGCTTATGCATCTTGACCACTTTTCTTACGAAGCACTTTAATTCAATTAATTACTTTTAAACATACTACTTTTTGATACATACCGTGGTTTTGTGGTGCAAAGGTCTATGCTAACATATAATGTTTTTACATAGGAAGCCTGTTTTCAATAATCTGCACAAATATAAGTAATTGCATAAATTACAGTAGAACGAATAATTATTCATGTGATTTGGAAAAGTGAATAACAACGCTTGTATCAACCATTTTATTTTTGTTTTGTGAATGGATTAAATAAAGTAAGTGAAAACCAAACCGTCAGTCTAAAACGAACAATCCAAGGACAATGGCAACGTCTGAAAAACAAAGAAACGAAAACAAAACATGAGCACGGCA
>MJUU01041231.1:4061-14451 GCA_002080025.1 Modiolus philippinarum
TGGAATAGGCTTCGCAGTAGCTTTTTAGACCATCTCTAACTGCAGTCAGTAAAGTGGTAAGGAGTTTGAATAGGGGCTTAGTGGTGCATATGGCAGATCCTGCAATGAATCTCTGTTTGTAGGGATTCTTTCGAAGCTTAGGCACCCAGTAAATATAAGGGAGATAACTGTTATTCTCATCAACTTTGATACCGAATGATGCTAACACAGAAGTGTGATTTGTGATTATCTCGTCCCTTGATAATGTAGTTGGGGAATAAGTAGGATTGCCAGATGAAGTGTCAATACCCATCTCCTGAACAAGACAGTCTAAATAGTGTTTCTTGCATACATACACAATATTGTTAAAAGCTTTGTCTGCAGGTACTATAACGTATTTTTCCTGGAGTTTTGTCAATGTTTAAGCAACAAGAAGATCATCAAATATGCTGGGCGTTCTTGTTTTCATAGATGTTTTCAAGCGCCGGATACGATTCATGATTAATGACTTAATCGACCTGATCCAGTCTGACAATGTCTCCACATCTTCCTTTTCTTTCTTCGCCCACATTCTGGCATAGTCTTCAACTTTATCCATCATAATTTTGAAGTTGTACTTCCAATTGATGTGCTGGGGTTCACGGAACTTTGGACCTTTTGAAAAAATATCTCGTAATTTTTGGTTTCCAACGATATCTAGGTCACCCGTTATCACGTGTCCAGCAGGACTATAGTTGAATGGGGAAGAGGAGCAGGTCCAATCAGGCGGTTTGGCTTTAAAGTCATCAATCTGGAAATCACGCAATACCTGTTTGTTATTGAAAATAGTGGTTGCAATAGATTTAGTGTAGGAATAAGAGATAAGTGGGGATCGTTCACTTAAGCTCCAATTAAAGGTAGGTATAACATATACCTACCTGTCATGCAAAGGCGATGCTTAGAAGCATCCAATAAGGTCCAGCCCATAAGTTAGCTAAGGTGGTCCGAATTTCCGCACAGCCACTCATTGTTATAACTTATAGTTCCCTCCGTATTTGACCCTAACATTTTCATACGATTCTAGGGGTCATGGGGTCACTTGCTATAGTTCTAATGGAAGATATTGTTCGTATCTTTCTGCAATATAGTGACCACTGCTGCTAAGCCAATAGCAAGGTCCGGCCGACATTAGCAAATTTGGTCCAAATTGATATTTTGATATTTTCGATGTAGGTAGCTTTTAGGTAGCATCCGAAATTTTCCTACGGGTTTAGGGAGAATACGATTTGGCCTAAATGAAATTTATCGGTAATTTGTATGAATACATCCTTTGATCTTTATAAAATAATGTCGCTGTCACACACACATGTGCCCAATAAAAATACGCTTATTTTACAAAAGCTGATCTTGAAATATTTACAGATTGAAATACTTACAGATTGCGACGAAAAAATTCACTACATGTGTTATTAAGTAAATTATCAAATAACTATATGCCCATGAATGTCGCCTAACTGGGTAGAGGAGGTATTTTAAACTAGACGCGGGTATACCAATTTAATACGAATTTAATGGGTAAACTATCCAGCATTTGACATGAAACTGGAGTAGGGTGTCATATCTACACATTAATGAGGCTGATGATTAGTTTCTTTACAAGTGTGTCTAATTATTCAGTTGTTAATCTTTTTAACTTTTAGAATCTCGGAATCACATGACCTGAACCGATCTCGGTTTAGACAATACCTGCTACACCTCTTTTGTAAGTGACATTTCTATTGGTTACATGATTATTAAAAAGTAAGCCGATACTTTTGAAAAGTAAGCCGATACTTTTGAGAAGTAAGCCGATACTTTTTTCAGTATGCATATATTTTTTGTATCGGCTTACTTTCAACAAGTAAGCCGTTACTTATTGAAAGTATCGCGATACTTNTTTTTGCTATTCCGGATTTTGCCCTGTCCGTCCTTTTTCAGAATTTCAAAATTATAGTCTCCCTTTGTTGCTCACACCAAAGGTGAACACGATCGCTTGTTAAAATTTAAACCCCCCACCATCCCCACACTACTACCATGAACAATTTGTGCTGCTGCTGTTTTGTTATATTTTCCAGAATGGTTGTACCTGCATTTTAATGCGTTTTAGTACTGATTGATCATTCTGTGAACTATCAACATGACTGGATAATGATCGGGGATAACGATGGACATTTAATATATATCTTAAGAGACATTGGTTACCGTGTGTTAGCCTAGAAACATGGTGAATTCAAGTGGACATTCAAATACAAGTACCGTTAATGGCGTATATATTGAACATTATCTTTTGTTCCCGGAATATTCAAATACAAGTGATGGTGTTTTTGTTCCCGGAATATTCAAATACAAGTAACGGTGTACATATTTGACATTAATTTTGTTCCTTGTATATTCAAATAGAAGTAATGGTGGATATGTTGAACATTAACTTTTGTTATTGGAATATTCAAATGCAAGTAATCGTGTATATATATATAACAATAACTCTTCTCTCTGAGTGATGTATTCGCACGGATTGTTTTTGCGATTATTTCTTATTACAACTATTCATAATTCAACCGATACTACGTCACAGAAAGTGATGGTGATTCAGTGATCTAGCCAAATTTTAACAATCGTACATGCGTATATCATGTCTCCAGCTAATTAATAATTTGTATTTGTTTGTTTTTTCAATATGTGTTATAATAAAATGTTTGTCGCTTTTTGTGTTGGCGGGATCTGACAAGAGGAAAGTGGGGGCTACGACTCCAGAATTCTGCGTTAGACCATATATTTTATTATCGACCAGTGGTACCACTGGACGGTCTGGTTAATAAGTGTTAGGCTGGCTCCTGTTTCACCAGAGCGGCCGGTTCATTTCTGGTACCAGATTTGAATTTTTGTCTACCCTTTAGATAAACGGGGTATGAATAGTGATACATATGGCCTAGTGTAAGTGGGGGGTCGTGCTCCTCCTTTTTCTCTGTTAGGTGACACAGAGGAATTACTGTTCTATTGTTACCAGTGGGACACCTACTTGCCCGTTCACATATTTTTGGCAGTTTGTATCCTCTTGTCATATCTTGCCTACATGTAAATTGCGGCCGTGTTTCATCCATAAAGTTTTTATTTCATTTACAGTTCCAACCTTTTATTAATACGTTTTGTGCATGATTGCAATGCATGTTGCTATCAGAAGTTAGTTGGTCTACTTTTATGTTTTTCTATACTTCTATGGACGTTATTTTGTGTATTTTTGGTAACATTTGTAAGCCTTAAAAATTTACAAAAGACACAAGCAGACCAATCTATTCTTGGTGATTTGGACTTGTCACGGGACTTGGCTATTCACTAACGGGGTAGTGTCTGAACCCATTTAATCGTCTTAGCAAAAGAAAAGAGAGCCGGGCAACTGAAAGTGTTGTTTACTTGTAAAATAATTGCTGGTTTGAATTATACAGTTGTTCTGACGTGGAATTCTGTCATATAATACAACATCATCGTTTGAAAGAGGGTCTTTCCCTTTTGAAGATGGGACTGTTACTTTAATAGGAATGGGTTGTTCAGATATACCTTGTTATCAAAATATATACAAAGCTTATTTCTATCAAAAAATCTTTTCGTGAGCACCATTCGATACTTTATTAGGAGTGCATTCTTAGAAAAGCGCAAATCTCTTTATCAATGCACGAAATAATATTATCAGATCAGGTATAAGATGAATATTTACAGGTAAATGTACAAATGATTATTGGTAAGGGATATGTGGTTAATTCCGGCATGTTCATAGTTTCAGACAAAAACGGTAATTTACCGTAAAAAAGGCTTTTGAATGTTGCTTTTTCTTTAGAAATTGATTCATATTGTTCATATTATATAATACAAAAACAAAATTCATATAATTAGTAATGCCCTCACAAAAAAGCAAAACGATAAGAGTCCGTGCCCTTAAAATGAGCAGAAAACTTTAAAAAAATCGACATTTTTCCCTAGATAAAATACAATATATTTTAAAAATTTTAAAGTCGTTATGTTGTATAGCTTTAACTTCATAAATAAAACATAGATCAACTCGCATACAAGTTCGTTTACAACAGTTCTAATCGATTCCCTCGCAGTACCGTACATATCAGTTTTCACCAAAACTTAAAAATAAATGTCAAATTACAGAAAAACGTACCATACGATTTCGTTACGACCGCTTAAAACTGATAATATAATCATTTAACTTTCATTTAAAACAATAATTACCTGCATGTCAGGTGGGTGCATTAAAGTCGAAAACTAAGCGCCTTTTTCATTAATTGCTACCCTACTATTCAGCATATTTGGGAGAATTAGAATACATTTTCTAAAAGTAGACGTATATTTGCAATTAATAAGAAATTTTGCAATAGTTTTATAAATTACTGGAGAAAGTTTTATAAATTACTGGAGAAAAATATATTTTGTGATAGTAATAACATCAACGGCAATAAGTTAAGAACATACAGGGAAATAAAAAGTAAATACTCACTGGAAGATTATTTATTAACAGGAATAGATAAAAAATTAATATCAAATTTTTACTAGAATTAGAGTAAGCGACAGTAAATTTCTCATTGAAAAGGGACGTCACCAAAATATTAAACTCGAAGATAGATTGTGCCCTCTTTGTAAAACGGGAATAGAGGATGAATTTCATTTTTCAATTAAATGTCCACAGTTGTCCGATTCTAGAAACGATTTTTTCTCTAAACTGACCGAAATTGTACCATCTTTTGAAAACATGTCAGACTGGAATAAATTCAAATTCATTTTTAGCTCTAATGACTATGATATAAATAAAATATGTATCCAAGGTATTAATAATATGTATGAAAAGAGATTATATAATTGACTGTTTCCTATGTATGTGTTGTAAGATTACCATATATATATTGATCTGTCATATTAAACTGGTTAATCCTCAGTCGTGATGTCATCTTTCTCTGTGCAGATTTGCGCTATTTTGTATATTTTGTGTTTTGTTTATAATTGTTTTGTTGCTGATGACAGTCCTTTATTGGACTTTATATCAATAAAATATTTGATTGATTTGATTGATTTAGTTGATTTATGGTACTTCATGCATCCCATCTAAAGTTTTTTTTACCTGAAAGCTCTTAACATTAATGAAAATCTGTGAAATGTTGCTCTGTGATTCTTTCTGGTACGGTTACAATTCTAATTGTAACAAGTCCCGATTTTTTTTACAGAAAAATGAACACCGCAGGCACGAAATATAAAATATCCAAAACGAATCACGAGCTCACAATATTGACAAAAACGGGGCACGTGAAGTAATTGCAACACGAAAACACGAGGAATAAAAACGCAAAACACGAAAACACGAATATATAAAACGCCAAAAACGTTGCACGAGAATTACCCTTTACCACCCTCAGTTAACTTCCAAACATAAAAATCTTGTGTTGTCCAGCAGACAGTGTAGTCACATGTTACTGAGATTTTTAACTTCAAGGTTCATAATATATAGAATGAAAACTGATTACGACTTTTTACAACATTATATAAGTGGATCTTGTCTATGTTATCTGAATTTTGACATCTGTATATCGTAAAATATCATCCCGTGAGCCAGAATATGAAGCACAGGGGCGAGTGAGCGCAGCGAACGAGCCCCAAGCTTCATATTCTGGCGAGCGAGATGATATTTTACAATATTCCAGCTTTCAAAATTCAGATAACNTGTTTATCGTCTTTTATTTCTTATTTCTATACAATAATTTATTAGGTTTTGTGTCAAATTCTCCCAAGGTTGCGCGGGAAATGAGGTTCATTCATTTTTTACAAAATGGGAAATGATTTGTAGTTATTTTATGACTTCACAATTTCTTTGTTGGCTAACGTTACTAAATTTAGAAATTTTTTGATCGAACCATGTTTGCAAATCTAAATAAAGTCGTTTTTTCATTGCAGAACCTCTCATTGTTAACATTTGTCTTCCAGTTCCTAGGCACTTTTATGACGTCACAATGTAAACAAAATGGTGGCTCTGCTGAAGTTATCAGCGACCTAGTTTCCGTTTATTTTCGAACGTCTCGTTTTTATTTTTGTGTATTGTGACGGTTATTTTTTTTACAAAATTAAAAATGGAAAATATAATAGATTCTTTATCCAATTAAGATTTATTTCTTGGAAAGCGGATAAAAAGGATATTGCTTGTCAAACATTGGGAGAATTGCCTTGATAAGTTCAGGTCAACCTCTTGATAAGTTCGGGTAAAACCGGATATGGCTTTTGTGGAAGGACTCTGCAGGCTGAGATATGCGGGGGGAAAGTTATTTACAGCTAGTAGACGTCAAGCACCGCAACGTCACTATTATCATTTGACAAATTGTTAAAATAAGCATGTTGTCCTGTAGAGGATCTATATTTCGAAAACGATGTTTTTCTTTCTTACTTAATCAAATGTGCAAGTTCTTGCTCATAAAAATGTCACAGTCTACGCTCTAATAGATCGGGGTTAAAGTCATGTGCTTTATTCGTACTACCAGTTGAAATTTCTGTATGCTGAATATCATTGTAGGTATACTATAGAGTTATATGTGTCCCAAGGCCGGTTATTTTCAATCAGTAGTGCTATAGGTTGTGGCATCTGTATGTCGAATAACACTAGTTGGAACAGAGCTGGAAAAAGTCTTTGGCAGTCGGCAATGCTGGTAACCACAAAGAGCTGCAACCAGTATCTACGTAGATAGACTGACTGTTGCGCTACGCAATGCAATCGCGCGTAAGAAAAATAAAGAGTCGGATACGGGGTAGGTTTGATTTTCGGGCCGGAACAGTAATTTGACGGCTTTTCCTTTGTGACGTCACAATTGAATGACAAATGTGAAACGTCACATTTCGTTTACTTTGCCGCGAATTAACTCCCTTTTCCCGAAAATTATATTTCATCCGGAAACTTTGTAAAATATCTCCGTTAAAAGCATGGTGACATATTCATTTTTCAATTGTAACCAATAAATTACATCATAAACTATCTGTTCACATAAATACATCAAATTCTCATGGATAAAAAGTTCATTTCTATTAAGCTAAAAATTGCCTTTCCATATTTTCCCCGCGCATTCTTTGTAAACTTCGGTGGAAAAATGGCTAAAAATGAGCAAACTATGATCTCAATTCTAGAAACAACAAGCATGGTCACCCATACTTTTTATTATATATTTTGGGTAAGTAGGATTGATTCTTCAATTGTGCCGACTTACAGCTAAATCTCATGGATATGAATATTACTGTCTAAAACAGTATAATAGTGTAACATTTTATTGTCAACTACTAGATGAGCTAGCATTGTTCAAATAAATAAATAATAAATAATGTCTATCTACCTTAAAGATTGGTGTCTACTTGTATGCAACGTAAAACATAATCTCCGAGATGTATATTCACAGCGGGAAATCTAGTGGTATAAAATTATCTCCCTTCTAGAAAAACTCATCTGTGTCTCATAACTTTTTCGGAACAAATTAACAGCATGGCGACGAAAATAAACAATCAACAAAATGTCAAGATTTCAAAAGAAATAAACTAATACAATATTTAGTGAAAACGTCATTCAATTCCCAGATCTTTACTTTGCAGTTAAAAAGTGATTAAACTTGCCCACAAGAAGAGGTAATTTGCGAATTTCTTACATAATTTACTGTCGTGGTGAAAATATTGAATGGACACACTGGTCAAAATTCATAGACCATTTGCCAGTTCTGCGATCAACAGAATGAATTTAGCGAAACCCAAAAGGGAGGTAACTTTTTGAAAAATCTCAAGGGGACAGAATGGTCCCCTGCTAGTGAAAACCAACTATAAAATAAAGCATTTTTAATTAAACGTTATGATAGTTTAATCTTTGGCAGACGTTTAGCCAGCAACATAATTCAAAACCCAATCCCCAATAGCTCTTAGCATTCTTTAAGGTGCTACTTGTTTCAAGTAAAAAAATTAACAACTGTAGTCTGTACTAACTTGAACTATCTTCTCAGTGAGTAGGAAAGTATTAAAAAATCGAAAATATAGAGAATTACTTTGTCCAGGGAGGCGCTCGATTCAATGTCCTGGACGTCCTGCACAGTACCTTACAACAATCGAGTGACAGAGAACAGTGTTCTGGATCTGTTCCGTCTGTACTGACATCAGAGGTGGTGTAGTGTACACAGTCCGACATTAAAGATGGAGTCACACGTAAAAGATGCAGGAAAACAAATGTGAATTTAATGAATTTGTAACATATCAATAAATGCTTTCTAAAAGATAATAAAGGAAATACTTTATCCCAGTTGAAGCAAACTTAGAAGGCATTTCAAAGCTATTGATTTCTTCATACAACGATGCATTTATCAAAAGATTTGTTTAACGAAAATCAGTTAGTCTGTCAAATATTAATATCTAAAAAAATAAATAAGAGTCGGTCAATCAGTTCGGTCAATCAGTTACGTTGGAAAATTCATTTCATATGGCAAAAATGATGAGCCAGATATTATCATGACCCCCTTTCATATTATTGGAACATTAAAAAATATTAGCTTTAATATTTAATTTTTGACAAGTGTTAAACCTACAATGCGAGGCATGCTACTACAACTACGAATTCTATTGATCTCTATTGCATATTCATTGTTCCTTCGGTATTCTACTGTCTTTGTTTCATTGTTTTTATTTTCATTTTCAACAAATTCGTTCGCGAAAGTAACTATCACACAATCGACGTCCATTTTGATATAAGCACTTCCTGTTCCAAGTCATTCGAATCGCTTGTCCAGAACATTGTGATCGGAACATGCCCAGCACAGAGAATCGAGTGCCCCCCGGATTGATAAGCACGAAGACCGTATTTTAAAACAAGTGTGCATGTTTAATGTTTGTGTGTCCGGTGTAGAAGTCCCTTTCAAGGTTTGACCAAGAAACACAAAATTTGACTAGAACTTGCATGGTCCTTAATTAATTGGCAAATCATCTATTGCTATAGGGCGTTAAAATGCATGTACCCAGACAAGATTATATGTACAGATAGATTTTTTAACATACTTTATTTATAGGTCATTCTTGCATAAGAAACACTAAGATCCAAATCTAATCCTATGTTACTAGGCAAAATTATATCGAGTCGAAACAGCACCATTTTCCTTTTATACCTAGGATCTCAAAGGGTAATCATCAACACAAGATTTCATTGGTTCAATTAAGGACAAGGGCGTGCCATCAGTTAAAACCCATTCAAAGACCCCACGCACTCGATATTGTTTATGTAACAGGTATAAACGGTCGTTTTGTATACTTTATTTCGTCAAAACCACTGCGTGTACCCAGTCCAAATTTTGCAAATGAATCGATAAATATTTAATTTCAAAGTATATTTTTCCTGGAAATTTTCGTTATAAAGAAATGCCTAGATCCAAAACGCTTTGGAACCATGTTTATTCCGGAAAATCTCAAATTTCATTAAAAAATATGCAAGAAATATAAAAAAATTTAAAAAATATCATTTGTCAATATCAAGATACGTCACATGAACATAACAGAGTATAAATAGACCACTTTCATGTTTATTTCTTATCCCGAATTTGGTTCCGTTTTTATAACGTTTTCCATAAAGGGAAGTAACCTACTGACCCGACAGTCAGGTTTACGGTTCGCACACACGGTTTGCAATAAGGGACAGCAGTGGAATTTGAATACATGGGTATCTATCACTGGCATAGGGGTAATATCTCGATTGTCTTTAAATAAATTATTTCAAGCTAGTCGGGTACTTACCACAGTGAAAATCGTAACCGTTGCCAGAGAAAATATTTACAGACCGTCCTTTCCCTAATGAGTTCTCAAGTTCTTTATTAAGACAAAAGACCCCAACAGGGGTATGTGAATACAAATAACATATATACAAACATATATTGTTGGAATAAATGAAGACACAGCATTGTATTTACTCATTAAAATACTTCATTATAAAGTATGGAAGGCAATTGTTACCTATATTGTACCTGTTTACACATTATTTAATTACTGACAATAATATTTTGCAAAATTTTGCTACTAGGAATAGAACTCTATTGTCATCTGTATTTAATAAATCATGAAATTTGACAGAGTTGGGATGCACTATAAATTGTCTAGGTAAAAAATGTTTTCTTTCGTTTTTGAAAAACTCACATTCAAGAAGGTAATGAAATTCGTGAGACCGAAAACCAGAATGACGGGTGTTAGCGAGTGACGTCCCTTTGAAAAACATGCTAAATTAGCAGTCGTCCCGTAAATATGAAATTCGTCTATTGTCATGTTATAAGTAACTTTTATCAGGTCTTGACAACGAGTTACGCGTTGCAATCGACATTTTTATCTTTTCTAAACGAGAGTCACGAGGGGG
>MJUU01041231.1:31485-45852 GCA_002080025.1 Modiolus philippinarum
AAAGGTGAATAAATCAATGGAAACAAACCACATCCAACAACCCGAATATCAAGAAACTAAAATTTTATAAGAAGACACGGACAAGCCAATCACCAACATATTCCTGACTTGGGACAGGCGCAAAAATTGCGGTGGGGTTAAACTCGTTTAGGTCAGTTTTTGTGTAGCTATTTTATGCCCCTGTGATATAAAATAAGTGGATGTGGGGGATATTGTTTTACCCCTTGTACCTCCGTCTTCTCTCCTTCCATCTGAGGGGGGTTCATGTACATGGTTTGTCCACGCAACTCCTAGTTTTTATGCTAGAAAATTTTTTATTTTGCAGATCATTTGTACATACATGTATATTGAAGATGTGCATGTGGAAAGGATTTTTGGTTTGGGTTCATTTTTGTGAAAAATATACTTTGTTGAATTTCGTCAATTTTTTATGATTTAGTAATAGAGGGTACAGTGCAGCCAGCGACTTACCATGATAAATCACTGTGATAGACATATCACTCCAAATTTTCAATTGACTAAATATTTTTTCCTGATTAATCAAACCACATAATTTCTTTTACATGTCAAGTGGTAGATTGCATCACTTTAAGTGCATAAGAAAGTAGGTTATAGCTTAAACATTAAATAAAATATACATATTTCACTAACCAGAGTGATAGGTCTATCACAGTGATTTATCGCGGTAAGTCTCTTGCTGTACTGTACGTAATTAGTTTGTGGGTGCAAGTTCAATTCCTCCTATAGTTTTGATGCTAGAAAGTTTTTATTTTGCAGTTCAATTGTACCTATATTGAATATGTGCATGTCAAAGGGATTTTGATTTTGGTTCATTTATCAAAAATATACTTTGTTGAACTTAGTCATTTTTTGGTGATTAGAGGGTACATAGTTTGCTAATAAAGTAACATGTGTTTAGCGGGTGCATCAATTGCCACATCATATGTGTCTTACAGACACAAATATCATTACTACGAAATCACTTTTTCATTCGAACTTGGGCGGGGGCATGTCATCCTCATGTTTTTTTTAGGGTGAGCTTTTGCCATCACTTGGCGACTGTCTTCCTTCCGGCATAAACTGTTTTTTTCAAAAATCTTCTCCTTTATATTGTCAGGAGATGCATCTTGGATATTGGAGAAGTTCTTAGTAAATATTAAGTTATATTTCATGCATGGGTGACTCTGATATTTTAGTGTGTGTTTAACTCCAGATCTGAGATACTCCAGATCTGAGGAATTAAATTTTGCCAGGATATTTGCCTTGGATAGTTACATGGTTCCTTACATAAATTTGGTGGCCATGAACTTTATTTGATGCATGAGTATATTCTGTCAAGATTTTTAATAGAAGACATGCAGAGTACATGTTCTTTGAAACATTTTAAAAGTAATACAAACAACAAAACAGGCTAGTGGTGTATACACGTATCACTCTGACATTGTCTGAAGCAAAAGTAGAGTGAACTATAGACATGATAAATAGATACGAGACAACCCTTTTACCTACAAATCAAACTTTCAGGTTGAAGAAAAAAATAAGACTATTGTTTTTATGCCCACACGACTATGAGGCGGAGGGGGGAGGGGTGGCATATTGTTTTACCCTGGTCTGTCTGTTAGTTCACTGTCAGCATAAAAAAAATTTTATCTGACACATGGCAACCAAATTCCAACTACTTCAAAGGAATCTTACTTACAATAAGTAGATTTACACACACACACATCTCTTGGAATATTCAAAATGGCTATGGATGCCATGGAAACTAAAAAAAGGTGGGAAATTTCAAATTGGATGATATCTAGCATATAGAGATGATTTTGGTTCTCAGAATCTTCAAAATGGCTGCCATTGCTATGGAAACTTGAAAAAGGCGGGACAATTCAAAATGTCTAAAAATAGATGAAACTGTACAGATAGGCTGCCCAGCATCCATAGAAATAATTTTTGGACTCATAATTTCAATTTGTATATATCTTTATTTTTAATCAGATTGCGATGGGATTTTTTCCGTAGGTTTATATGTTGTAAGCTTAGGGTAGCATGTCGGGAGATTTTTAGCATCTCTAACCCCTTCCATGCGATAAGGGTCAAAGGGGCCAAATTGTAATTTTTGAAAATATGTAAAATCCTTATTTTTAATTGGATTTTGATGTTAGCTAGTAAGTGTCCAGCTACTTATGTCCATCTAGTTACACTGTCAAGCTCTTAACTGTGTCAACATCACTTCTAAATTACACTTGTTCAAATTTCAGTGGTAGACATGCTGCGGTGACGAGTGTGGTCGTATCATGCTGTGGTCAATGTAGCCCTTTATTCCTAAATATTGGTTTTTAATTAGAAGGGGAAAAAAATGAAATTCCAGAAAAATTGAGGTCATGCAAAAAAAAAACAAAAAAAACTAATTTAAATGAAATAAAAGCAATTTTACGGTAAGAAAAAATATAAATAAAATTCTGAAAGCATTTTTTTTTTTTTTCATTTTAATTTTGGGGTCAAACTTTTAAGGAAGGAGGGTTTGTATATAATTAACTAAAATTTAAATAAAAAAAAAACAACTGCCGAAGAAATATTGAACAAAGCCTTTAAAATATTGATAACTGGTTTAACAACAATGCATCTTACATGTATGTGCATTTTGCGACTTGATGCATGTAACATTTGGAGAGCTTCATCGTTGCAGATTGTGATCATCTCTCAGAAGTTTCACTTTAAGGCTTTTATAAAAAAAAATTCTAGTTTCTCAACCACCGCAGGGTAGGCTGGCATTTTATATTTTTTTCATTTATGCTGAAAATTACTTTATGTTCAGAAAATAACAATTAATCAAAAAATAGAGGCAGCAGGAAATGAGCATCCAGATTTGTTTTATATCATTGCCTCAAGACAAGCCTAGTGCCAGCAATTTTCTTATGTTCATCAGTTTACTACAAGTAAATTTTGAGCTATATTACTAAAGTTGTTAACCTTTTTAACATGTTCAATGCAGTCTGAATCTCAAAATATGAGTTTGTTTCAGCAACAAAAGAATTTAAGACATATATTGGCTTACAAAACTGGTATTACTTCAGACCATACAATGTGAAATTAATGCCATCTAACAGAGTCTTCCAGAGGCAGATCCAGGATTTAAAGGGAGGACTCAATTGAAAAAAGTCACAATGTGTACATTTTCAATTTTGTAGCAATTAGATTCTAAGGCATGAACATTTTAAGACAAATATTGGCCAAATCCCTGATTTTTACCCTAAAATTTTACACGCCAACCCCTACTTCCACGCCTGTATTCAACATACTTAGTATGTTAACTAGGATACACAACAAAATTTTGTGTTGTGGCCATGGGCATGGGTGACCAGAATCATGAGATTTTGACATATAAAGTAAGCATACTTAATACATTGAACAAAATATTGGAGGGAAAAAATTAACTTTATATACATAAGGCATATAATTTCATTAAACAGAAAGGTACATTATGCTGAGTGATCGTCAGTCTAGACCCGCGCCCATGTGACCAGAATGGATACATGCGTGACTCCCCCCCCCCCATTAGACGTCACTTGTCCTTTATTATTTTACCCTATGTGTTTAAAGCACAAAAATTACAAACAATACACATACAATTTTACAATAATTCGCCAAACTTTACAAAACGGAATAGAAGCGTTTCTGCGTCCGCACTGGATATCCCAGAAATTCTTTATCACTCGACTGTTTTGGTCTAAAAATAAATCCGTACATTTCATTTACCCAGCAATAAATCTTCCTAGAGCAAGGGCATACCCTGCATAGATCTTCATAAACTTGAGTGACAATTCTTCAGCAAGTTGTCTAGTAATACAAAATTGCTGCTCATTTGTTCTGCATTAGATATTTACAGAAATAATATGGATTTAATTGCATAATTGTATGAAACGGACGTCCTTAATGCCGATTTTTTCGTATTTATAGTAATTCTCAAAACTAAAAAAATGAGCAGCACTTTTCAGTTATATCAGGTCGTGACGCATCCATAAAACTAAAAAGGAAAACTTTTTACCTGGATTTTGCCCTTGCTCTAGGCGCCCAAACACGCATATTGGTTACTTTCATTTTAGATACCACGTGACCATATCAGAGCATGTTTAAATACAGGTAGACACTTTGACCGCCTCCAATATATGCCACTTGTCATTCTGACATGTAAGGATATCAGTTATGTCAGAATATATGTCGATTTCAGATACCGATTCAAAATTTGTCCATTCATTGGAAAAAATATAGCATGGGTGTCCTTAACCGACCTGCGAACAATGTGTAACAGGAAAGTTTCGCACTGACCGGTGTATATGTAATGACTAAATTGAAGATTCAAAAGTAATTTTTTTTTATCCCATTTCTTCATTTTCACGGAATTTTAACAAAATAATGTGCAAAAGGAAAGTTTGACACTGACCAGTGTATATGTAATGACTAATATGAAGATTCATTAGTAATTTTTTATCACATTTTTTTCATTTTCATGTAATTTTAAAAAAAATAATGTGTAAAAGGAAAGTTTCACACTGACCGGTGTATATGTAATGACTAAAAGGAAGATTCAAAAATAATTTTTTATCCCATATTTTCATTCTCATGCAATTTTAGCTCACCTGGCTATGCCAGGGTGAGCTATTGCCATCACTTGGCGTTCGTCGTCCGTCGTCCGTCCGTCGTTAGCTCACTTTCAAAAATCTTCTCCTCTGAAACCACTGGGTCAAATGGAACCAAACTTATAGTGAATCATTACTAGGGTATATAGTTTCAAATTTGTTATTTTGTATGTCTTAGGTCAAACAACATGTCTGCCGTTACTAAAAATAGAACATAGGGGTAAATTACAGTTTTTGGCAAATAACTCAAAAACCGTCACAGATATCAAAAATCTGACATTGGATAAAAATGATCAGCATGAGAAGATCTACCCATGCCGAAATTTTGAAGAAAACCTGATGACCTGTCGAAGAGTTATTGCCCTTTTTCTGTAAAATTTTCAAAATTTTGATGTTTTTTTTATTTTTTATTAAAAAAACTATAACAGATAGAGGTTAAGTTTAAATTGCAAAAATGTTCAGCATGTAAAGATCTACCCACATGGATATTTTGAAGAAAATCCAAGTACCTATATATGAGTTGTGGTCCTATATTGGTCCAATGTTTAGTGATTTTTTACTCTTTGTCCTATATTTCAAAAACGCTTTGAGATAAAGGTCAAGTTTAAATTGAAAAAAAAAACGTTCAGCATGTTAAGGACTATATTTTATTGAACACATTCAAGTTTTCCGACCGCTTCCAAGATGGCCGCCAGTGGGGAACTTAGTTTACAGTTTGACCTAATGGGGACAAAATTAGCCTGTATGCATTTACGAATATCAATTAAAAAACTGCGATGGATTACTTATTCATTTTAATTTAGAACCCAAATTCATCAATATTTTCGGGTTATTTTATCTTTGAATGTGTTTTACCACAGAATCAAAGACCGTTGTGACCAAGTTTGATTGTAATTGCACACGTGTATCTAATAAATGTTTTCCGGTGCTCCTAATATAGATAAGATATAGATTATTATATTTCAAGAAGACGAAAGGACCTTTGTAGATCTTTGCAGCTAAGTATGGTTCCATTTGAAGCAACAATTTAAAGTGACACAAACGCCAGATATTTTTCACATCTAAAAATCGATAACATTTCCATGGCTTATAAATGTAAAAGGGTCAAACGTTTTTAGGATAACTTCAGTGAGACATTGTTAGCTCCACTTAATAAGACAGCGAAACTAACAGATTGAAATTCAACCCTTAATGTGAAGAATTCTACAATTATTTATAATTTATGGCTTATTTTTAAAGCATAAACGAACTAAAAAGTGCAACATTTATGTTGGAATATTCATTCATTTGTAAACTGGATCAAAATTTTTAAAAGCGATTTTACCTATACTATGAAATTCAGTTGTGAAATTTTGTTTGAGTTCCGATATGTAAATAGGGCATTGTTTTTTCTTCAACGCTTTCCCGAATTAGGATTTGACATTACACAGAAAAAACCTCTAAACGACTTCTTTAGGTCGAGTAATGATTCGCATTTCACTGGAAAATTAGTAACTGTATAGTTTTTTCTCAGTAAATAATTACTGTATGTTTGTATTTGCTTACCCCTATGGGTGTAATTTGCAAGTAAATTATTATAAAATAAAGGACCGTTTCAGTTGTCTTTTAATAATCTGCAAAGACCAGTGTGGCAGCTTTTCAGAATGACCAATAGTATCATTTTTATTTAAGGCAAGAAGAGAAATATTGATTTTCATCGTTCTGATCTAAAAATCGGTCATAGAGCATGAATTATACCAGATCCAGACATTAATACGCCTGTTTTCAAACTTTTAACTTCGCAAATTGAGTCAGATGACATGATTATATATCATGTATATTGTGTTATGTGGCCATCGCTCGCACTATACATGTACTAGTATTCGGGTCTTCCGCTGACTGGAGATTGTTAATTGAATTGACGACGTTCCAATTACTAAGGGGCCGACCATTTAACTTGAAAAGGGGGGGGGGGGTTATAGTTTTTCTGGATAATTTTTTTTTTCACATGCATCAACAAAAATATTTTTCATATTAACATTATTTTTTTGGGCAGAAAGCCTCTTTCAGATTATTTTTTTTTTATCATTTTAGCAGCCAAAATATTTTTACACACAAAATTAGCTCCAAAATATTTTTTGGAAAAAAACCATAGCCCCCCTTCCCCCCGTCCTTTCAAGTTAAATGATCGGTCCCTCAAGCACTGCCTGTGTAAACATATATTTGTTCCACCTGACAAAAGTTCCATTGGAAAAAATATTATAGTATTTATTTATTTAAATGCACATTTGCACCCATATTCCTTAGGGTTGAAGGCATACATGAACAATAACAAAACCATAAAAAACAAAACAAAGATTACAAAATGAAAAATCATGCAGTTGTTGAGTCCACTCTCTTCAGTGCAAAAGACCTTCGTGTAACGAATGAAGCAGTATACTGCACGATTTGTGGACAATTTAAACATACATTCAGTTTATCTGGTTTGCTTTCAATATTTGGTATTAAACGTTTTATTTCCTGTAAATATTTTTTCTCTATGTTGTTATTACATGAAATAAGAAATGTTCTTCATTATCAGTAGTGTTGGAGTTGCAGTTCTTACATTTTCTGTTTTCTCGTTTAATATTTTTGTACCTTTCCCTTTCAATTTCTAAAATATGATTGCTGACTCTTAATTTCGTTAGATATTTTCTATTTTCATTGTTTTAAAGATTTTTCCAAATATGGTTCAGTTGCATATTTTTTTCTTAAATAAGGAAACAATTTATTACTTTCTGTGAGAGAATTTGATTTTTTTAAAAATATTATAAAAATTGACATAATATTTCTTCCTTTTGGAACAAATAATATATATCATTTATTCTGTCAGCAACAAATATTATAATATCTGATCCGTGGGACTAAAACCGCGGCTAGCCACGGAGCACTTGTTTTAATCGAATTTACCTGACAAACTTACCTGAGCACCTTCCGACACGTGTACACATAGCAGGGGGTCAAATTAACATTTTTGCGATGTTTATTCAAACTGAAATGTATTTTATGAATATAAAAATAACCTAAAAATGCATAAATCTTGTGGCATACATATATATTCACGTTTATACAACTTTTTTTAAAACGGTATTATCGCTATATTTTATTTTTATTCCTATGATTTTGTATTTCAGCATTTTTAAAAGTATTACGAAAAATAAAAAATGCATTCAATTCAAATTTAAGCGGAATACACATCGATTTCCCGTTGACACTAGGCATACCTGAAAGAGTTCTATAATGTTTGGTGTTTGACGGTATAATGTTGAATATAAGATTAAAACGAAAAAATAGATTATTTATTTTATTAGACGAAAACGATTTATTTATTAATGGTTGTAACTGCATCAGCAAGACATACAGAGGCGCAGTAGTTGTACTACACAAACATGATTCCAAGCAGATTGTAGCAACAATTTTTACAAATCCTTGATTGCAGAAAAGTTTTTAATTTTTCACTTCATGATCGCCATAATATATCAATTATTTCTACAAGATGTCTACATAAAACACTTCCCGTATGCTCGGGAACCAGCAATACACAAAACAATAACGTGTAGGTCAACAGATATAAGCCCTGCAGCCTTCTAAAACTGCTTGAATATGAAAAGCTTGAAGGCCGGGTTCGGAACTTTGTATGAAAGTGCATCAATACTAATTGCATCAATACAAACTACAAAAAATTAAAACTTGGTATTGTGGCAAAAAGGCAGTTTTAAAAAACATAAGCGAAAGAAATTTTCGAAAATTACTTTATTGAACTGAATTGTCTTTTGTTGCAGACTGCAATGAAATAATTTTCAATTCAGAAAATACATAAAGGAAAAAAAAGATGCGCAAAATGATTCTTTTTCATATTCAGTCTTGATTTCATTCATGACGAAACACGCTTCAAGTACACAGTATGTCCCTTGGTGACACCTGAACGGACGATTGACATCAGCAGTTGCTAATAGCATTGCACGTGTAAACATATTTTTCTGCGTATTGACGAATTACATATTCATTGTATTTTGTTGGACTTGAGTTGCATCGTTGATTCCCTGTAGACTCCACGAATTTACATAAAAATATATAAGTAACTGAAACAATTCAAAATGAAAGAATGATTCAATAATAGTTTAAAAATGTGAAATATATTATTTAATTATCTCTCATTGTGAAAAAAATTGAGTTAATTCAACAATGAAAGATTGAATTCACCTTAGTTTCAAATAAAATAACACTACGACTAGAGGCGGCGGACAGGAATAAATGGAGACCCGGAGAAAGGAGAGAGGGGATGTGAGATCAAGCAATGAAACAACGCTTTTATTGTTGTTCTTCATCTTGAAGTCACCATGAGGCCTTCAACAATGAGCTATGCTCATACCTCATAGTAAGTTCAAGACGGCCCCTAGCACCGGCTTAAGCGGAATTCATTGCTGGATGTCGAGCAAAGCTACATCCATGTTTATCATCTCATGGATGTGGGATCGTCAACAAACATAAAATCAACTGGCATAGTATTCTTACAATTGCTGTCATCCTTTGCCCGACAAAAAGAACAATAGAAGACAAACACATGGTTAAACAACCACAGGGCACTCATCAAGTCAATATGCTTTTCGTATAAGTTTAAGCAGAGAAATGTCCCTGGTTTAAGGCAGCGGCAATTGGATTTCTCCCGGTCGGTGAAATATTATTTATAGGACTATAATTTATTCGTGAAAAACTTTTTACCTTCTGTTTACATCTCAGTTCTACTATTTTTGGACATTACATGTATTTACAGCTGCATTAGTTTAAAACCAAAATATTTTTCAGTGCTAAAACGATTTTTCTCTAAAAATTAGAATGAATCTTTTTGTTTTACCAGTAGCATTATCGGGTTATAGTGCGAATTTCTTAGAATGCTATAGGTTTCTTTTTGCACATAGATTTTTTTTACCATACCAAGCTCTCATCGGGGGTAACTTGACTTCAATCTGACGGGGTCGGCATAAGGTTTAAACCCAAAATTCGAAATTATTCAGGTCATGCGAAATTTTATACCAGAATTTAACGTAAAGGACGAAAATGATGAACCAGACTTATCCATATTGATATATAAAAGCATACTGATTTCAATATAAACGAGTTTATTTCTATGTTTTGCCTGAATTTCTATGGTCAATTATTTTAGAACAAAACTGTCAGTCAACAGGGAATTAGACGTGAAATCTCTAGAAATTGCTAAAATGAACATGTATACCCGAAATATCATCCCAAAATTTTGCATGAAATTTCCGTGCGTACAAAATTTATGTAGCAGGGATTCTGCTATGATAATGCCATGTTGTGACTGAAGATGCACAACACATTTTATTGCAAACTGGTGACGATGACAAACCACACACGATGTGTGGTACACTGGCGACGATAACACAAATAGAATTACCGACTCCATTATTTATGGAACTGCTTCAATCAAGGTTAACGGTAACTGGTACTGATATCTGTAGTATTATAGAGTAAACGATATGCTCTTTGTATTTTTTTTTCATATTAACAGAGCATTTACACGGAAAACTAAACATCTTTACTTTAGACTTCAAAATGCAAGTCATGTCATATGCATAGTTATTGACAACACAGCACACGAGTTTGTACACCAACACATCTATAAATATGGTCATTTACTGAAAGTACTACACGTGTGTACAGTTGAAAATTGTTTATTAATTCAATCAACATTACAGCTGTGTCAAATTAACAAGATCATAAAACAAGTATATTTAATTACCTGTACTAAATAGGAGACATCGATTTACTTGGTTTAAATGGTCCTTGGCTAAATAAAGTCAAATTTGTGTGAAAAAACAAACTTACAAAGCGTGCTAGCCCAGTGAATGCAAAATATGCACAAAATGTTTGTGCACTAATCTGAAGATTTGAATAAATCAAGGCAACTAAATTTCATACTCAGTTCCAATCAAAGCACCCTCTAAAAATCAGATAGCATGACCCTTTTTTTTAGATATTCTAAAAATGGCTTTAGTGTCCACCAAGTCATGATTTACATGTACATGGAGCTGTACTGGCAACAGTCTTGATTAGATAGATCAGACATATAATAGCCAAGGACATACGAGCAAAATGTATAGCCTACGTTGTTAATTTCTTTCAAACAAATTTCTCTGGAGTACTCTCATATTTTCTCTCATAAAGGCCAAATAACTAAATACCGAAGTTACTGTGAATTTAAATTCTGCATATGTTTATTCATTCGTAACCAAAAAAATGTTTTGGTTCTTGGTGTATTTGTGTAGTGACTATCCTCTCACACACTGTAAAATAGCTAAAATGGACACAAAAAGCTATTCACGGCAATGTTCGACTGCTAATAATCTAGAAAACATACAAGTGTAGCATATATTAATTTTATTTTCAAGAGTACATTTACTAGAGACCACTTTACTCGATTTTCGGCAACATGCATCTGAGAATATTCTGAAAATGACTCAACATAGGAACAAATTCACGCCTTTATGACCATACTTCTTTGTAAATAAAGACATTAGCGTGACAATTTATAATTCACATCGCGAATTGGTTTTTGATGTATTTTTGTTGTGTACACGTAAAGGGGTATGGAGTAAATGTACATCAGACAACAATCTTATAGAATAGAACCATAGAACCCGCAAAACAAGACACTCTTGTCGACGTCTAAATAGAAAAAAAATATTCATATCCCTTTGCAGATTATAAACACTCCGTCAGATCTGTATGCATGTGCGATTTTGAATGGAGATAATTATTTCCTTTTAGATAATAATTTTTAATACAGTAAAAAACTTTTATAAGTCGGTTTTCGAGCTAACTTAACTATGCTTTGGGAAAATGACCGTGAAGTTTTTGACCTGTAATCAGCAAAATTAAGAAATAATTCGTGAAATACTAAACTTATCTTGGCTGCTAAGGTTTTGACGATTTGATATTCATATTCAGGGGGGGAGGGGGGACTTAGTAAATGAATAATTTAATCTTGGTGTCAATTATAATAGATATTTAATTTTAATTTGAAGAACTAAAGAATAATTTTTTTATGCAAATGCAAATAAATTATTTTGATGTGACATTTGATGTGAATAAACAATTTTTGAAATTCTCATGAAGACGAATATTTTTTGTAGGCGAAATTTCCAAAACCACACACCCTAAAATTCAAATGGTCGTCCCCTAAAAGCAATTAAATATCGGATATACATATATTTATGGTGCTGACAAGTTTAATGAAATAAACACGAAACTTTCCTTTTGAATGAGTAAATAACGTTGAATGCAGATATTTCTGAGACCATCACCGGAAATTTTAAATGTCATGAAGTTTCGTATGTAATAGCTATGTTACCGTTCTATCTATCTGCAATTTGCGGCTGGAAATTAAAAAACAAACAAACAAACATATAAGCATTTTGCAAAATGAATATTGGCAACTGAATTAATCTAAAGATAAAAAAAGTTTATTTTTTTAAATACATTAAAAATAAATATAAATATCCATGAACACTATTACAATTTATCTATAAAAATAGATTGATTTTGAAAATTTTAGATAATTATAGATAAAAGGAATTAACTTGTACATATACGGTAAAAAATCACTGTTACTAACTGAGTTGCACTATCACAATCCGCCACAGTGCAACACAGTTATTTCAAATACTGTGGCTAACTGTCATGCACTGTTACAATCAAGGACAGCGCATGACAGTAACACCAAATACTGCCAATAACTGACATGAACTGTTACAATCTGGGATAGTGCATGACAGTAGTCGTCAAGACTGTCATTTACTGTGTGTTACTGTTACAGTACTGGACAGTTAATGGCAGTACTTGGGTATTACTGTTAATGACTGTCCCCGATTGGCACAGTTCTTGACAGTACTTAATAAATATTTCACAGTACTACCACAGCAGAGAACAGTGAATGACAGTAAAAAATCACTGTTCCTGGTATGGACAGTACTTTTTTCTGTTCATAGTGCAGTGAAAACATGAATTTTTCGTAGCATTTTTCTCAGCTTCTAAAAGAGGGGTTGATTTCAAAATTGGTATGCAGCCTCTATATGGTTAGTTTTAAGGAACGTCCTATTTTTAGTCCTGTCAGTTGTGTACTTCCTCTTTGGCAAAATGTGGACTTTGTCACAAAATGTAGTGAAAACATGAATTTTTCAGCTTCTACAAGAGGGATTGATTTCAAAATTGGTATGCAGCCTCTATATGGTTAGTTGTATAGAATGTCGTATTTTGAGTCCTGTCGGAGGTGTACTTCCTGTTTGACGAAATGTGACTGTTACAAAATGTTTTCTCAGCTTCTACAAGAGGGATTAATTTCAAAATCGATATGCAGCCTTTATATGGTTAGTTATAAGGAACATCCTATTTTGAGTCCTGTGGGATGTGTACTTCCTGTTTGCTGGAATGCTTCGGAATGAAATTACCAATTGTAGTACATTTCAAGCTACCACGTCAACAGAAACACAAATAATTGATGATCACATGATAGCTACAGCTGAACTTAAGGCAACTTCTAATTATAAAAGCATTCTTACTATGAATTGGCTTCCTAAACTACACAAAAATCCTTTCAAATTTCGTTTTATTTCGGCATCAAGTAAATGTTCAACTACACATATTTCTGTGTTATTGACCAGTGCACTTACTACCATAAAAAATCTCGTCATCAACTTTAGCAACAAATGTTATGAATACAGTGGAATTAACTACTTTTGGAGTGTTAAAAATTCGGGAGAAGTTTTGGAAAGACTTCGATCTGTTAATGAAACATACACCTCCGTCGATAGCTATGATTTTTCTAGCCTCTATACTACATTACCGCATACACTCATCAAAGAGAAATTTTCGTATTTGATCAAATGGTCCTTCAAAAAATCAGGATGTACGTACATTTGTTGCAATACATTTAAATCGTTTTTTCAGTGACGACAAACATGACAAATATAGCAAATGGACTTGTCAGGATATGATAAAAGCATTATATTTTCTTCTTGATAATATTTTTGTTCGTTTCGGTGATACAGTCTATCAGCAAAAATTAGGTATTCCTATGGGTACCAACTGTGCACCTCTCATAGCAGATTTATTTCTTTATTGCTACGAGTCACAATTCCTGGCAAAAATTCAAAAAGACCCTTCTAAACAGCATTTAGTGGATAAATTTAACAATACATATAGATATTTGGACGATATTTTTGCTTTAAATAATCCTGAATTTTCTAAATTTACAGATGAAATTTATCCTGCAGAACTTACTTTAAATAAATCCAATAGCAGCAGTGATTATACTCCTTTTCTTGATCTTGATTTATCAATAAATCAAGGAAAGTAAAACATTAAGGTTTATGATAAAAGGGATGATTTCTCATTCCCTATAGTCAATTTCCCCCATCTCGACGGCGATGTTCCGTTAGCCCCTTCTTACGGGGTCTACATTTCACAACTTGTTCGATATGCACGAGTATGTAGTAATGTTTCTGACTTCAACGACCGAAATCTTTGTCTCACTGAAAAACTTCTGCATCAAGGGTTTAGATATCATAAATTGATAAAAACATTCTCTAAATTTTATTATAGATACATTGACTTATTAAGAAAATTTGGTTCTACATGCAGGGCTCTTATACATCAGGGCATTTCACATCCAAACTTCTATGGAAATATCATT
>MJUU01041231.1:46448-72356 GCA_002080025.1 Modiolus philippinarum
AAAATTTTAGTTTCTTGATATTTGGGTTATTGGATGTGGTTTGTTTCCATTGATTTATTCACTTTTTTACCTTTTCGGGGCCATTTAGGGCTTACTATATGGTCTGAGGTTCCTCACTGTGTTGAAGACCATATGGTGTCCCCTAGATGTTTTGTTTTTTGTCGTTTTAACCTTAATATGGGATGTTGTCTCCTTGACATTTACCCCATTTCCTTTCTTTTTCATATTTCTTACAAAATGTAGTGAAAACCTGAATTTTTCGTCGCATTTTTCTCAGCTTCTAAAAGAGGGATTGATTTCAAATCTCGTATGCAGCCTCTATATGACTAGTTGTTAGGAACTTCCTATTTTGAGTCATGTCAGATGCATACTTCCTGTTTTACAAAAAATTGGACTTAATTACGAAATTTAGTGAAAACATGAATTTTTGATCCAGGGTTCAATGAGTTGGGGTATACCTGGTTGCCATTCTGCAACAGCTCTTGTTTACCAAGCTTGTTACTTTGGTGCTGATCCGTCTTCCGACATGGCCACCAGTAGCAAAACTTAGTTTAACATTGGACCCAGTGGGAAATGCATAAAAAGATCTTCTCCTCTGAAACTGCTTGAACAATTTCAGTAGAATTTTGATATGATAGTCCTTATGTTACCCTATTCAAAGTTTTATGTTAAATATCTTCCAGCAGGGAACTTAGATTAACATAGGCCCCTTAAGTTTGGAAACTGCATTAAAAAATCTTCTCTGAAACTGCTTGAACTATTTTAATTAAAATGAAGATTCATAAATAATTATTAGATCACAGTTTTTCATTTTCATGGAATTTTTAACATGTAAAAGGAAAGTTTCTCACTGACCGGTGTATATGTAATGACTAAATTGAAGATTCAAAAAGTAATTTTTTATCCCATTTTTTCATTTTCAATGAATTTTTAACAAAATAATGTGTAAAAGGAAAGTTATGCACTGACCGGTGTATTTTGTAATGACTTAAAAGAAGATTCATTAGTCATGTTTTCATTGTCATGTTCTTTTTAACAAAATAATGTGTAAAGGGAAAGTTTTGCACTGACCGGTGTATATGTAATGTCTAAAATGAAGATTCAAAAGTAATTTTATCAGATTTTTCATTTTCATGGAATATTTAACAAATTAAAGTGTAAAAGGAAGTTGTTGTACTGACCGATGTATATGTAATGACTAAATTAAAGATTCAAAAGTAATTTTTTATCTCATTTTTTCATTTTTATGTAATTTTGACAAAATAATATGTAAAGGAAAGTTTCGCACTGACCGGTGTATATGTAATGTCTAAAATGAAATTTCAAAAATAATTTTTATCACATTTTTTTTTTCATTCTCATGGAATTTTTAACAAAATAACGTGTAAAGGGAAAGTTTCGCACTGACTGGTGTATATGTAATGACTTAATTGAAGATTCAAAAGTAATTTTTTAACCCATTTTTTACAATTTCAATGATTTTTTTAAAAAATAATGCGTTAAAGGAAAGTTTCGCAATTTCGCACTGACCGGTGTAAATGTAATGACTAAATTGAAGATTCAAAAGCAATTTTTTATCTCATTTTTTTTATTTTCATGGAATTTTTAACAAAAAATGTATAAAAGGAAAGTTTCGCACTGACCGGTGTACATGTATATGTAATGACTAAATTAAAGATTCAAAAGTAATTTTTTATCATATTTTTTTCATTGATAGTTTCAAACTGATTGGTGTATATGTAATGACTAAAATGAAGATTTCCAAGTGATCTTTTATCACATTTTTATGGGATTTGAACAAAGTAATGTGTAAAAGGAAAGTTTCCCTCTGACCAGTTCATTTGAAATGACAAAAATAATTGTTTGATTAAAATTGATCGATATTTTTTATCATTTTCTGCAGTTTTATACAAAAAAAGGAGATTTAACTATTGATTTACATTAAATTATAGCATCTGTTCCCAGTCACTGTCAATGTTAATTTTGTATAAAACCGTTATCACGATTGACTTCGTTTCGTTTCATCGGAAAATTTCAATTATCTATTAATCTATTGAATATTTTGCATATCATTAAATGACGAGTCCTCTCTCGTCAATTGACGAATTGTATCCGTCAAATGACGAGTACAAGGACGTGAACTGTTGTGGACGTGAATCGATTCGTCCCGTCCCGTCCCGTCACTTTCCCGTCAGCGATCCGCTCACGTCCCGTCAGCAATCCGTTTCGCGTTGGCTAAGTTGCACAGTACTGTACACAGATACTTATTACGGCTTGCTTGACCAATTAAATTCATTTTCCCAAAATGTCACAGTATAGAAAGACAAGAGATCAATCAAAGAAAAAAAAGTGTTGGGTAACAGTTAACATTCGTGTAAAAATTATACAGTCTGTATGGTACATGTAGCTGATGCTGCTCAACACATATAACGTTTTCACAGATACACTTACTTAGTAGTAGGGAAAGACAAAACATATTGTGTAAAGAACCACACTGAGTCAAACAAGAAGTACACGGAGAATGACGTAATCAAGATATTGGAATTTTTAATAGATAATATTTTTGTCGAATTTTGAGGTCGCGCTTTTCAACAGACAATCGGATTCCCATGTGAACTAACTGCGCGGCGCTTTTAGCTGATCTCTTTCTTTTCTCGTATGAGGCCAAGTTTTAACAAGGGCTAACACAGAAAAAACAATAACATTTAGTCCAACTCCTTTAATTTCAGCTTCCGCTACATAGACTGAGACGACTGACACACCTACTTCAGCTTCGTACTTAGATCTGTTTATATACATTGATGAAGATGGACGTTTGAAATCTAAGCTATATGACAAACGTGATGATCTTAACCTCCAAATTGTGAACTTTCCCTTTCTGAGCAGCAATATACCTACCTCTCCAGCTTATGGAGTGTACATTTCACAGCTGATTCGTTACTGTCGCGCATGTAATTTATACAGTGATTTTTTGAATAGAGCAAAAACACTGTCCCAAAAGTTGCTAGTAAGGGATTTATTCAGCCTTTGGTACTCTCATCCCTTCAGATATTTTATGGCCGTCACCATGATATCATTGACAGACATGACGTGTCTGTGTCCCAAATGAAAACGGACATTTTTAGCTAGATTTCACGTCTTCACGGATTTGGCATAACCGGTTTTGACTCTACCCTGGATTGACTCAGTGATAGTGTGACGGGTGCTGCTAGCGGAACAGGACTTGCTTACCCTTCCTGAGCACCTGATGTCACTCTCGGCTTTCATGGAAGTTCACACTATGAGTGCCTTGGTTTTTAATGTCGTTTTTTTATTTCCGTGCATTGTAGCTGTCTCACGTCCTTGTTTTGTCTTTGTTTCTCTGTTGCCTTTTTTTGCCATGCCTTTGGATTTCGATTTTTGTAGTCTTCGCTTCCCTTGTGCCTTCTGTATTCCGTTGTTTTAAACAGAGAAAACGGACATTTTTTAAATTTTGATGTTTTGGGTGTATATCAGAATAATGTTACAAAATAAATACAAATCAGCAAGCACTGCATAACTCCTGCAAACACTAAATTAAATAAGCCGTTAGGAACTGTATAAAAAAGTAGTGCACAGCAACTTCTATTGGATAACCACATGATAAGCAACCGTTGTAAATTCGTTTTAAGGAAAATCAAAAGGTAAAAATGACAAAATTTACACAGTAAAAAATAATAAAACACAAGCTTAAAAAACAGAAGAAAAGAACAGAAAGTGTAGCTCAAATGATCGGCCTATGATTCAACTATGGGAGAACCAGATAAATTCTGTTACTCTTCGGCTGTTCAGGTTTCTCTCGTTCTGGTAGGACCATCATTTTGGTTTTCCGTGCGGTTGCCCCATAGTTGAAGTCATAAGGTCGAAAATATGAACCTTTCTCTCGTTCCTTTCTTGAGATTTTTAGCTGTTTTTACCTTTATTATTATTACTTTTTATATTTTTATTTTATGCTTATTATCTTTTAATTGGGGCCCACTTTTACGATTCTTATTTTGTTTATTACATTTAATTTTGGTCATTGCAAAACATATATTTTTTTAAATTCGTTTTATTCGTTGCTCGTCTGGTTGGTTTCCGCTAGAAGTCCGGAACTCGAACGGTTAATCTGTTATCTCTTCTGTAAAGCCCCTCTTACACTACACAGTATAACACAAACGGACGCCGAACGTATAAAAATAAATTATATCCGTTCATCTCCGTTCATATACGGTTCTCGTCAGTTCTTTATCCGGTGAATACGGTACACGTACGGTCAAGTCCGTTTTGTACGGTGAAAAATTTTGAACATGTTCAAAACTTAGAACGGACATATACCGCACAATGTTTTTCGGTGAATGTACGGTAGGTTTACCTTTTGCCCGGTTTCAATGCGTTGTATCTCCGATATTCATTCGGTAGTTGTCCGTCTTGTATACGTTCATTTACAGTAGATAAAATTGGCGAAACGCACTTCTACCGGAGATATAACGGATAAACCTTTCGAGTTCCGAACTAAGAACGGAAACTTACCGAACGAGTACCGAATAAAACTAAATGTTAATAGGTTGTCTATGAAGTCATTCAATATAAGATGCTACTTCACTACTTTTTAAAAAAAGTTTTTAAAGTATTTAATTTCGCTATTTGTGCAGTTATGTGTATGGCACGCGATAGTAACAAAAATGCGGTATACCTAGTATTTCGAACGAAAACTAGGGGTTTTCGTGCGAAATACTAGGTATACCGCACGTTAAGTAGGGGTTTCCGATCGGTATACATAGTATTTCGCCGAAAACCCTAGTTTTCGTTCGAAATACTAGGTATACCGCATTTTTGTTACTATCGCGTGCCATACCGATCGGTATCGGAAATTTGAGTTAAAACCGAAAATGCAATTCATAGTTTTAGCCAATGAGAAGCGAGAAACGGAAATCGCTATTTGATATTTAATGTTCGTCCAATCAGAAACGGAAAACGGTATTCAGGGTTTAATTAAACCAATCAAAATCGTTTATTCTGTTTATCGCTTATAATTCTCTATTTTTTATACAAATTTTCGTATCTTTTATTTGTTTTATATATTTTGATAAGCAGTTGAAAAAACAAAAACTCAGTCTGATAAATGATCAAAACAATTCAGAGTTTTAAAACTTTTTCTTCATCATATCCTTTCCAAGGAGTTTTATAATTCGCGAAGTTAAAACTTTCATGGATTTTAGCATTTAAGAGGTATGAAAAGTATAATTTTTAGTCTGCAGTGTAAACTACCTCTTCAAAAATGACAAAAAAGTTAAGTTTTTTGAAAATTTTACATCATTATATCCTTGCGAAGGAGTTTGATAGGTTGCGAAATAAAAAATTCTTCAAATTTAACATGGAATAGATATGAAAAGTATGATTTGAATCAGCAGTTTAAACTCAGTCTTTAAAAATAGCAAAAAAAAATCAGTGTTTTGAAAATAAAAATCCTTCAAAAGAATATTATGATGTAAAATTTTCAAAACACTGAATTTTTTTTTGTCATTTTTAAAGACTGAGTTTAAGCCACTGCTTCAAAATCTTACTTTTCATACCTATTCTATTCTTAATTTGATGACTTTTTTTATTTAGCAACATATCAAACTCCTTGCAAGGATATAATTATGTAAATTTTTCAAAACATATTTTTTATATTTTTGAAGAGTAAAGTTTGTACGGCAGACCATAAAATTTACTTTTCATACCATTTTAATGCTAAAATTCATAAAGTTTTTACTTTACGAATTATGAAACTCCTTCGAAAGGATATTATGATGTTAAATTTTCAAAACACTAAATAGGTTGTGTCATTTTTAAAGTCTGAGTTTAAACCGCTAATTAGAAATCTTACTTTTCAAACCTATTCTATGTTAAATTTGAAGAATTTTTTATTTCGCAACATATCAAACTCCTTCACAAGGATATAATGATGTAAGATTTTAAAAACACTGAACTTTTTTGACATTTTTCAAGAGTTAGTTTACACCGCAGACTAAAAATTTTACTTTTCATACCTTTTTAATGCTAAAATTGATCAAGTTTTTGCTTTGCGAATTATAAAACTCCTTCGAAAGGACATTATGATGTAAAATTTTCAAAACACTGAGATTTTTTGGTCATTTTTAAAGACTGCGTTTAAACCACTGCTTCAAAATCTTACTTTTCATACCTATTATATGCTTCATTTGATGATTTTTATATTTCGCAACATATCAAACGCCTTCGCAAGGATATGATGAAGTAAAATTTTCAAAACGCTTAACTTTTTTTCACATTTTTAAAGACTTAGTATAAACTGCAGACTAAAAATTTTGCTTTTCATGTCTTTTTAATGCTTAAATTCATGAAGTTTTTGCTTTGCGAATTATAAAACTCCTTCGAAAGGATAATTTTCATAACACTAAATTTTTTTGTCATTTTTAAAGACTGAGTTTAAACTGCTGATTAAAAATCATACTTTTCATACCTATTCCATGTCAAATTTCAAGAATTTTTTATTTCGCAACCTATTAAACTCCTACGCAATGATATAATGATGTAAAATTTTCAAAACACTTAACCTTTTTGACATTTTTCAAGAGTTAGTTTACACCGGAGACTAAAAATTTTACTTTTCATACCTTTTTAATGCTAAAATTAATCAAGTTTTTCCTTTGCGAATTATAAAACTCCTTCGAAAGGACATTATGATGTAAAATTTTCAAAACACTGAGATTTTTATGTCATTTTTAAAGACTGCGTTTAAACCACTGCTTCAAAATCTTACTTTTCATACCTATTATATACTTAATTTGATGATTTTTGTATTTTGCAACATATTAAATGCCTTCGCAAGGATATAATGAAGTAAAATCTTTAAAACGCTTAACTTTTTTTCACATTTTAAAAGAGTTAGTATAAACTGCAGACTAAAAATTTTACTTTTCATATCTTTTTAATGCTAAAATTCATGAAGTTTTTGCTTTGGGAATTATAAAACTCCTTTCGAAAGGATATTATGATTTAAAATTTTCATAACACTGAATTTTTTTTGGTCATTTTTAAAGACTGAGTTTAAACTGCTGATTAAAATTCATACTTTTCATACTTTTTCCATGTTAAATTTGAAGAATTTTTCATTTCGCAACCTATAAAACTACTATGCAATTATATAATGATGTAAAAATTTCAAAACACTTAACTTTTTAAAAATTTTTAAGAGTTAGTTTACACTGCAGACTAGAGATTTTACTTTTCATACCTTTTAATGCTAAAATTAATCAAGTTCTTGCTATGCGAATTATAAAACTCCTTCGAAAGGACATTATGATGTAAAATTTTCAAAACACTGAGATTTTTATGTCATTTTTAAAGACTGAGTTTTAACCACTGATTAAAAATCTACCTTTTCTACCTATTCTTTGCTAAATTTGATGATTTTTTTTTTATTTTGCAACATATCAAACTCTTTCGAGAGCATATAATGAAGTAAAATTTTCAAAGCACTTTATTGCTTACTTCATTTTTAAATAGTAAGTTTAAACCGGATACTTAAAATTATACTTTTCATACCTCTTAAATGCTAAAATCCATCAAAGTTATAACTTTGCGAATTAAAAAATTCTTTGGAAAGGATAATATGATGAAGTAAAAGTTTTAAAACACTGAATTGTTTTGATCATTTATAAGACTGAGTTTTTGTTTTTTCAACTACTTATCAAAATATTTATTTTTCTTACCAAATTTCATGATTTTTTTTTAATTTCGAAACGGAGTACACATCAAGTTATATGAAAATAAAAATCTTTGCTCTAGAGATTAGTTAAATGGAATCTTTTTTAAAACAAAGTCTTAAACGGCGATATTCACAACTTTTAACTGGTGAAGGTGAATACAGACAGTCGAGATCGAATATCCTTCCATGACCCGCGAATCTGATATCCATTCGTACCTAAAAGTGTCACAGGCACAACTCTATTTGATAATTAATTTATAACATCAAAATATATGAAACAAATAAAGGATACGAAAATTTGAATAAAAAATAGAGAATTATAAGCGATAAACAGAATAAACGATTTTGATTGGTTTAATTAAACCCAGAATACCGTTTTCCGTTTCTGATTGGACGAACGTTAAATATCAAATAGCGATTTCCGTTTCTCGCTTCTCATTGGCTAAAACTATGAATAGCGTTTTTGGTTTAAACTCGAATTTCCGATACCGATCGGTATGGCACGCGATAGTAACAAAAATGCGGTATACCTAGTATTTCGAACGAAAACTAGGGTTTTCGGCGAAATACTATGTATACCGATCGGAAACCCCTAGTTAACGTGCGGTATACCTAGTATTTCGCACGAAAACCCCTAGTTTTCGTTCGAAATACTAGGCATACCGCATTTTTGTTACTATCGCGTGCCATATGTGTGGTATCTAGATCTGTTGTTTAGAAATGTTTCACGGATACTCCATTTTTTCATTGTTTTATATTTGGCTGGTTATTTATATAGCATGATTATGAGTGGTAACAAAGCTACATAAATGGCTTTGTGAACTATTTCGACTCTATCTCGGCACTTGTTTTGATTTGATGAGACCTTCGGTTGTCTATATAATTGTCTATTGCCATATTTAGTTTTTAAGTAATTACATGTACCCTTTACGACACCAACAAAACTGTAAACTTTACATCAGAGTAAAACAATTGTATTCTTTGAACTTGACGTTACCGGGCATGGTCACCATTCTCATGCCAACAATGGCAAAATTGTCTTTTGCGATGGGAGTAATTTTTTTAAAGTCTTCTTTGTCGCGAATTGTTCATACTTTTATCACCTTTTCACACCTCCAATTATCTCAAGGCATTATAAGCACATCATATTTGAATTAGTATTCTATTTATGTGGCAACGTCATTCTGACATATGTCCAGAAATTAAAATTACAAAATTGTCCATGCTCTTTCCGGTTTTTGCTAAAAACGAATTTACAACGATTGCTTATTATGTGATCATCCAATTAAAGGTGCAATGCACTAACTTTTTAAAGTTGCTTCTTTAATTTAGTAATTGCAAGACTTGTGCAGTGTTTGTTTATTTGTATTTATATTGTAACAATTTTCTAAAATATACCAAAAAACATCAAAATTTAAAAAAAAATGTCCGTTTTCTCGCCGTTTTCAAAACACTGTGCAATTTTAATTCGATCTTGGTTTTGAGTATCTTCACTGAAATTTTCGCCTTGGGTCGTTAGTGAAGAAGGTTATCTGTGACCCGACATTTCTTTTCCTAGGTCATTCTCTTGCTTTTCTATTCGCTGACATTTTGGGAAAAGGAAGTTATTCTGTATAAAATAAGTTGTTGTGATCAAAAGACACAGGTCTAATATAGCAAAGATAACAGGAAACATTTACAATGGCCAACAATTACAATCACATGCCACAATCTACTAGGGAACACCACAAAAAACCATAATAAGACAAAAGACAAACGTAGACAACGATAAGAACTCGGAATAACCTTTTTTAAAAAATCGATTGTTTTACCGAGTTACTATTCAATTCGTTTTTACTCGGTGCTCGTACGGTACATTTTCGTTAGCCATTCGTTTTATTCGGTACTCGTCCGGTATGGTACCGTTATAAATACGTTTTCTTCGGTGCTCGTCCTGTAGGGTTCCGGTGTTTGTTCGGTGCTAGTTCGGTTTATTCGGTACTAGGACTGTGCATGTACGGTGTTCTTGCTGAATACCTCCGGTTTTTGTGCGCTTTCAATATAATTGGTGAACGAACAAAAATATTTACCATCGTACAAAAATGATTTTCATCCGTTCCTCATACGTTTGTGCTTTACGGTGTAGTGTAAGAGCGGCTTAAAAGTCCGTTTCACCCATTTTATCTACCTAACATGAACGAACGGAAGACGGACAAGTAACGAACCAATAACGTATATACAACGCATGAGAACCGAACAAAACGTAAAGCTATCGTACATTCACCGGACATTTTGTGCGGTATTTGTCCGTTCCAAGTTTTGAACATATTCAAAATTTTTTACCTTACAAAACGAACATCACCGTACTGGTACTGTATTCACCGGATAAAGAATGGACGACAAACGTTTATGAACGGACACGAACGGATATAGTTTTTTTATATGTTCGGCGTTTGATTGGGTTATACGGTGTAGTGTAATAGGGGCTTTAAAAAACATCTATTGGACATAATCAATGATAATAAAAGCAATTATTTGAGAAATTATCAGGTATGCTTTGAAACGTTTGAAATATACCAATTAGTTTATTTTTAAATTTTACCTTTGACCTTAGATTCTGAACAGTTTTAAACATATTGCATGTTTACTACCAATCAAAACAAAAGGGTCATATAATTTTCCTTCATTATTAGGTATAATTTAGCCGTGTGTTAGGGTGGTTGATTTAATTTGAAATTTTAGACTCTAAGTTGCTGCTCTTTTATCCCTTCGTTGATTATTTTAAAAAAATGCGTATAGATATTTAAAGAAGAAAAAATATTTTATGCATTTAAAATTCCTTCTTACGGTATGTATTACCAAAGATTAGATGACGACGCTTTATTTACTGCAGTTTACGGTTGAGATAGCAAAACTTTTGTCAGATAACTAAGATTGATATAAAATATGTATATATAAATGTAATATGAATAAGTCCTATAAAATCTTAATCCGATATGTGAACAGCTTTTGTTGTAAATTACAATAGTGAGACATACAGTGGGGTGCAGACATATCCTCTCGTCCAAGTTAACTTGGAGAGAACAGTCACGAGAACAGCTCTTAGTTAACTTGAAGTTTACTTGGAGCAGACTTAGAAAAATCCTAAAATCATGTCTGCTCAGGTCCTAGAATCATGTCTGTTCTACTATTACCGTTCTACCTAAGTCTGCTCCCCCCATGACCGTCCTGTCTAAATCTGTTCTGGTCATGTTTGTTCTTGTCAAGTCTAATCTTGCCACTAGATTTGTTCAACTGAATATTAAATTGGAGGTGTTTTCCGACCACGTTTAAATAAAAAATAAATAACGGCCTTATTTTTAGACGATTTCAATAATTGTTTGTTTCAGTGAACGTAATATGATATGCATTGACATTTTTCCTGCAATTTCATACACGATCATTTATTTTATTATTATTTTTTTTTTATTGAAAATTCAGTTTTCGGATATACCGTCTCGAGAAGGGAAATACCTTTTCTTTTTTTAATATACCCGGACAAACGTAGGTCAATGATCCCTGAAATAGACCACTAACCAAAATGCAATTGAATATTTGAAAAATTCATTTCATTATTCTATATGTTTTTATAATATAACTTCACTTGAAATATATGAAATACGTGTATATATTGGACACGTTATGATTTTTTGTCAGGCCTCTGGCAAGAACAGGTATGAGACTGGTCATAGCTAGAACAAGTCCGACGGGAGCAGTCCAGAAGAATAAGAAGACTCCGTCAGACACGTTTAAAGAGGCCTTAATAGTATTTGTAGTTGGTAATGGATTCACTATGCCATAGAAAAAGAAATGCTTTGATGTGAGTATTATGCAAGTCCTTAAAGAAGAATTTCGAACAATTTTATTGGCCAATGTTGTCGCTTTGTATGAAAACAATATAGTAAGTGTGAGATAATATTGATCAAAAGAAGAATGATAGGACATAAGGGCGTTGGATAATAAAATGTTGCAATGGCTGCAAATATCGACTTATCTTCTTCAATGGTTGCTTTCCGGGTGAATAAATGACAATACACAATACAGTGTCCCATTAGCTAAAATACTGCAAAATTTGAACTAGGTTCCATTTCATGCAAACGTCAATTTACCTGCTTTTAAGAATAAAAGGCACGTTGATAACCTAACGATATTTAATAAAAAAAAATAACAAAAATGCTTACCTTGTAAACAAGGAAGTCGAGTGTTTGTGTGGACTTTATAAATTTATATATGAATGTGATTGAACGACCCATGCAGCTTTACTCTTCATGTTTCAATTATAGATGGATTACCTTTCTATTAACGGTTGAGCAAACTTGTTTTCAATGTAATAAAATGACTAAATGCAATTCTATTTTTCATTGAAAATGAGATGAACAAAAGAGTAAATGAAGGTTCCACTCCACATTGTGATTTCATATGAATATGATCTGAATCAGACTGTATCAGATACAGTACTGTGCAACGTAGCCCGTACATAAAAAAACGACCAGTCAGTCGTCATCCGTTCGTCAAGGATCAGTCAGCGATCAGTTAATTAACATGACGACTTGTTATTTGTCCAACCCGTCAATTGACGCGAAAGGTGACGGATTGTGAGAAGCTTTTTCGTCCAGTTCGCGTCCAGATTCGCCCATACATCATGTGATATTTCGGGAAAAAGATTTTTAAAATTATAGATTCGTTTCACTCAGCGCATCCCCGATCGATACATCATCGCAACAGATCCATCCTTTTGCTATTAATAAATATTAAATATTTCCATTTCATTTTTTTTTCTAATTTTCATGGTGTTTTTTAATAAAATAAAGTTTGAAAGGAACTGCTGCATTGACGGGTATTTATCAAAATTTGTCATTTTCATAGAATTTTAAACAAATTAATGTATAAAAGCAAAGTTTCGACAAAGGGGACCAGAGGTCCCCGAAGGTATTCACCAGCCCAGTAGTCAGACTTGTCTGACATAAAAATTTTACCAGGCGTATTTTAGAAATTTACCGTTTTTATCAAAGTTCAAACCACTTGAAAATACTAAGGCTTCATTCCGTGTATGACACTCGGTAGATTGCCTTGGTACTGGATTTGTCTTCCTATTTCGATATTTATGGAAATGGGTAATTCTTTTTTGACTACTTTTAGATTATGGCTTTCCATATTATTTGATTTTAGTACTGCTGATGAGAGGTTACATCTTGAAACACGTGTACAGCATAACGAATTTAACTGTTTTTTATGGAACTTCGGTATTTTTTGTACTTTGAACCACTGGGTCGATGCAACTGCTGGTGGACCAGAAGTCCCCGAGG
This sequence comes from Modiolus philippinarum, assembly GCA_002080025.1. Lineage (NCBI taxonomy): Eukaryota > Metazoa > Mollusca > Bivalvia > Mytilida > Modiolidae > Modiolus > Modiolus philippinarum. Next base: position 59,505 of record MJUU01041231.1, read on the forward strand.
GTATTCACCAGTCAAATAGTGAAACACTTCTGACTTGAAAATTTTACCATGCGTATTTTAGAAATTTACATTTTCTATCAAAATTATACTAAGGCTTCATTCCGTGTATGGCACTCGGTAGATGTCCTTGGTCCTGAATTTGGCATCCTATTTCGATATTTTTTGGAAATGAGTACCTCTTTTTTGACTACTTTAAGATTATGTCTTTCCATAATATTTGATTGTAATGCTACTGATGAGAGGTTACATCTTGAAACTCGTGTACAGCATAATGAATTTAAGTGTTTTTAGGCAACTTCGGTATTTTTTTGTATTTCGCACTAACGGTACATTTGTAATGACTAAAATGAAAATTAATGCATTTATCTTAATCAATATCATTTTCTTCATTTTCTTCGAGTTTGTTCACAAAAATTTAATTAATTACTTTTTCAATCCATGTATTCTTTTTAATTTTATCAAATTAAAGAATTTAACTGTTCCCAAAATTGTTCAATGTAAATTTTATATAAAACCGTTATCACGATTTAGTTATTCTTTTCGTATCATCGGAAATTTCAATTATCTGTAAAAGTATGAATTATTTTGCATATCATTAAATGACGAATTGTATTTGTCAAATGACAAGTACCTGGGTGTGAACTGTAATGGACGTGAAACGATTCGTCCCGTCCTGTCCCGTCCCATCACGTTCCCGTTAGCGATGCGTTTACGTTAAATTTCTCAGCTTAAATGCATTTCTCAATAACTTTAAGTGGTATATCGATAATATTAAGTATATAGGCTGGTCTCGGGTAGTACATATCAGTCTGGTATAGGACTTTTGTCATTGACCTCAGTTTCATGATCCTGTGGACACGTTAAGTTTCTCTGCTTATGTCCATTTCTTAATAACTATAAATGATAGATGGATAATATTTAGTAAGTAGGTTGGTCTTGTGTAGCACATGTGAATTTGGCCTATGACTTGTACTTGAGCCCAATGTCACGGTCTAGGGCCACGTTAGGTTCCTCTGCTTAAGTCAATTTCTCAATAACTATAAATGGTGGGTAGATAATATTTGCTATGAAAGTTGGTCTCTGGTCGCACATGTCAGTCTGGCATATGACTTTTGTCCTTGACCTAAGTTTCTCGGTCTAGTGGAGACGTTAAGTTTCTCTGCTTAAGTATATTTCTCAATAACTATAAGTGGCAGGTTGATAGTATTTAGTATTTAAGTTGATCTTCGGTTGCACATGTCAGTCTGGCATATGACGTTTGTCCTTGACCTCAAATAATGTTCTAGTGGCCACGTTAAGCGTCTCTGGTTTAGTCAATTTCTCATTAACTATATATAAGTGGTAGGTCGATAATATTTAGTATGTAGTTTGGTCTTAGGTAGTACATGTAAGTCTGCATTATGACTTTTGTCTTTGATCTCAATTTCATGGTCTTATATCTCAGAAAATTTCTCAGTGTCTGTTAGCGGTAGTCAATGATATTATGTTTGTGGGTTGTTGACGGGTAGTGCATGACAGTGTTCCATATGACTTGTGCCTGTATCCTTTATTTTATGGTATAGTGAGCATGTCTGGTGTTTCATAATATATTAATGGAAGGTAAATAATATGTGGGATATGGGTTGGTGTTGGGTAGTACATAATGGCCTGCTATTTTGCTTTTGTCAATCCCAAATTTTACAGTCTAGTGAGCATGTTCAGCTTCTGATCAGGTATGTTAGATTTGGCCAAGCAATGACGGGCGAGACATCTATACGGGTTCACTCTTGTTTTTGTGACAGACAATGCAATGGAGATATCAAAGCAATTGGGAATACACCGGCAAATGAATACCGAAGCAAGAACGAGGAAAGCGGAACTCTAAAATCATAAATCCAAAATCACTGCAATTCATATCCCACACGAATTGAGACAGTATGACAAAGACAAAAAATAAACAAAAATGAACAAGAAAGCCACATAACTAAAGCACTAGCAGTATGAACCCCTACAAAAACTGAGGTATCATCAGGTGCTCCGAAACTGCTCCACGCATGGCACCCGTAACACTGCCAGTGAAATGGCGAGATATGTTCGAACGTAGCAGGGTGTGGGCATGCTCTGTTAAGTTAATATCATTCAAGACGACATGCATTTTTCTGGAATCGTTGGGCTGTCTATAAGAAAAAGGTATACAAATGTACCTTATAGTATTTAGTCAGTCCTTTAAAAGTTTCCTCATATTTTCTTAGTCTTTGCTATCAAACTATTTTAAAAAGACAAAATTAAATAATGTAAAAATCTTGTCAAGGTCTTGCATTTTTTAAGATAATCAAAATTATTGAATTTTTTAAAACTAGTTTTTCTTGTGAAGAGCTCATTTAAATACAAAGTGAAAATTAATCGACAAACTTGGGACACATTAAACACATACTGTGCCCATCAGGCAGAGGAATTCATGGAACATGCAAGCACCTGGTAGCTGTAATGATCATGCTTGAAACATTTGTGAAGACATGATAATTGAATATGGAAAAACCATGCACAGAGAGCATCCACAAAATTCCATGAGCCAAAGGCATATTACAATGGTACGGTATATACCCTACAACTAAAAGTAATTATATTTAAAGAGGGATTTCAATTTTTTGACATGTTAAACCAGTATAAAATTGTCCTGGTTATTGTACATGTGCATTATGTAAGGGGTAATAATTCTTACCATGTTATAAAGAGTAATAAACTCTGCAGTGAATTTAATGTTTTAAAAACGAAATATATATATATATATATATATATATATATATATGACAGCAAATATCATCCCATCTGTACAGTGTATAGATTGTAAACAAGATTTTGTTCTCTATCACAGAAATAAATTATGTTAGCCATACTATATTGGTATAAGAACATGAGCTTGCCTTATTATTGTGATAATTTAACCCTGAAATCTACGCTCAGTGTGTGTACATATAGGCCACGGGCTGAAATCACTTTCCGTGCACCCCCTCCCCTTTTATGATCCAGACCGATTTTTTCAGTCCTTTTATATTCCCTCTTCAAAATAAAACATGTTAACCTAATATAACCTGCACGCATAAACAGTAAAGGGCCACTTTTATAGTACACCAGACAATTTTTTGTATTTTAGTTTTAATCTTAATTTCATCTTTAAAGCTCCATAATTTTTATGTAGATAAGTTAGATGTACTGAAATTTGATACCAAATTGAAGCTTAATATCCTTTACAATGAACACAAGTGTGGCCTCTTTACGCCATTTTTATAATCTGGGGATGCAAAAAATGTACCCCCTTGCAAAAAAAATGCGAAAATGACGATTTTTAAGCTGTCAATTCCTGTCAAATAAATAAATCTGATCATTTGATCTTGTTTTTATGCCTTATTTATTAGTTGTGATACAATGTTGAAAAATAAAATGATAAAAGTCCTAAAAATTTTGATTTTCGGTTTTAAAATTTTTGAAAAATGGAAATTTTCGGAATTTTAAATATTTTCACAATTTCGAATTTCTTATTTCTGGATCACACAAATTTGAATATATATCTAAAAATTTTACATGAAGGTTGCATTACATATGTAGAACTAACTTCTGGTCTCCAAGACTTGAAAATGGTGACCGGTGCCATAGAAATGGTAAAAAAGGCGGGAAAATCAAAGTGCTCAGAATTTGATGAAATTTTACAGGAAGGTTGCCTTAGATGTGCAGAATTAACTTCTGGTCTCCAAGACTTCAAAATGGCGACCGGTGCCATTGAAATGGTAAAAAGTCGGGAAAATCAAAGTGCTCAGAATTTGATGAAATTTTACAGGAAGGTTGCCTAACATGTGTAGAATTAACTTCTGGTCTCCAAGAATTTAAAATGGCGACCGGTTCCATTGAAATAGTAAAAAAGGCGGGAAAATCAAAGTGCTTAGAATTTGATTAAATTTTACAGGGAGGTTGCTTAACATCTGTATATTTGGCTTCTGGACTCCAAGACTTTAAAATGGTGACTGGTTCCATGAAAATGGTAGGAAAAGGCGGGAAAATCAAAGTGCTCAAAATTGGATGAAATTTTACAGGAAGGTTGCCTAACATCTGTAGAATTAGAATTGGGTTCTGGTCTCTAAGACTTCAAATTTGTTCCAGTTGCCATGAAAAGGGAAAAAAGTCGGGACAAAAAAGCTCAGAATTTAATAAAATTTGACAGGAAGGTTCCTTAGAATCTTTGGATCTCATCGAAAGTCTGAATTCTGATATGGGAGTTCGTTTGGGAGACTTCTTGTGTTTGCATCCAAACACAATTAATACTAGTTATTATTCTTTATTATTCCAGCCAAAGTTTGTCCGGTCAATTACTCAGCGATGCATGATCAGAAGTTCATGAAACATGAAATAAAGTTGGAGCTCCATATGAAGATGTGCGTTTTAATATTTTTATTTTCAAAATGGCCGCCATTTCCAAGATGGCCGGCAAAATACGTCAAAATTTCAACGTTGTCCGATTTTAACGAAAATTGATATCTAGGTAGATTTTGACGCTGCGAACAAGATGGAAGCCTCGAATTGGCTGTCAGGGGCGACATCAGCTATTGCTTGCAATTGCAAATCTAGTTATTATTCTTATTCCAGCCAAAAGTTGTCCGGTCTATTACTCAGTAATGCATGATCAAAAGTTCATGAAACTTGACACAAAGTTGAAACACCATATGAAGATGTGCGTTTTAATATTTTTATTTTCAAAATGGCCGCCATTCCCAAGATGGCCCCCATAATACGTCAAAATTTCAACGTTGTCGGAATTCAATGAAAATTGATTTCTATGTAGATTTTGACGCTGCGAACATGATGGAATCATCTAATTGGCTGTCAGGGGCGACATCAGCTATTGCTCGCAATTGCAAATCTAGTTATTATTATTATTATTATGTCGCCCCAGACGTAGTCGGGACGACATATTGTTTTTCCTCCGTTTCTTATTATTAAGTCTCCCAAACAAAGTTTGGGGAAACTTATTGTTTTACTGCCGTTTCTTATTATTATTATTATTCTTATTATTAAGTCTCCCAAACGAACTTTGGGAGACTTATTGTTTTTGTTGCGTTTTTTATTAATATTATTCTTCCATCCTTCTTTATTCCGGTCGCAATGAACTTGTCCGAACCAGATCTCAGAGACCATAACACCTAAAGCTTTGAAACTTTCTATGATGCTAGCCTTATATATCTAGATGTGCAATCAGGAAAAAATTTTCCAGGAGGGGTCCATTAAGGGTACATTTGGGGGGCTCAAAAAGGGATGCGGTTGTCCAATGTTAACCCTATGGGAAATTGAAATTTTGAATGTTTTGCACCATATTTCTCACTGTATCTCAAAAACTTTTAATACTAGCTCAATGAAACTTTATAAGAAAGATGTGTGTCATGTAAGAAAGAGTTCCATGGTATTGAAAATTTCAAAATAACAATGGTTGCCATGGAAACCATGCAAAAAATTGGAAATTTTGAGAAAATTGTATTTTCTGCTTATAATTGTATTTTGATTACAGCAATATGTATTACTTAAATTATAAGGGGAACCCCTGCCCAATTTTTTTTTGGAAGGGGTTTAAAATTGATTGTAATGGATGGTCATGGATGAAGGAAATTTCAAAATAATGATGGTTGCCATGGATACCATGCAAAAAATATGAAATTTTGAGAAAATTGTATTTTTTTTGCTTAAAATTGTATTTTGATTACAGCAATATGTATTACTTAGATTATAAGGGGAACCCCTGCCCAAATTTTTTTTCGGAAGGGGGTTTATAATTTATTGTAATGGATGGAGAAATTTAAAAATAACTATGGTCACCATGGAAACTGTACAAAAAACTTTAAATTTTGAGAAAATCGTAATTACTGTTGATAATTATATTTTTATTACAGCTATATCTATTACTTAGGTAATAAGGGGAAGCCCTGCCCATTTTTTTTTTAAACAATGTATGAAATTGAATATACAGGATATTGGTACATTTAGTTGCCATGGAAACCAACCCAGAAACCTACAATTTTAAGAAAAACATGTTTTTTTTTTGCAATGCATGTAGTCATTTAATTTCAGCAACATGTATAAATTAGTTTGTAAGTAAAGTCCCTGTTCAAAATTTTTTCCAGAAGGAGTCTCGTAATGCTTTGAAATCCGATGTGGGAGTTCGTTTGGGAGACTTTTGTGTTTCGCTTGCGAACACAGTTATCACTTGTTATTATTATTATTATTCCGACTTCTTCGCCACTGAACTTGTCCGGAAGTTTTCTCGGAGAATATTGGTCTGATCTTTATGAAACTTCACAGGATGATAGACACCCATGCCGCGGGGTGCACTTGGGTCTTGAAATTTTCAAAATGGCCGCCGTTGCCATGGAAACGGAAAAAAGGCGTAAAAATTAAAAGTCCTCCAAATTGAATGAAGTTTCACAGGAAGGATGTATACAAATAGTAGAACACATTTTTGGGCAAAAAAAAAATTCAAAATGGCCGCCGTTGCCATGGAAACGGAAAAAAGGCGGGAAAATTGAAAGTGCTCCAAATTGAACGAAACTTCACAGGAAGGATATATACAAATAGTAGAACACATTTTTGGGCCCAAAAAATTCAAAATGGCTGCCGTTGCCATGGAAACAGAAAAAAGGCGGGAAAATTGAAAGTGCTCCAAATTGAACGAGACTCTCACAGGAAGGATGTATACAAATAGTAGAACACATTTTTTGGCCAAAAAAATTCAAAATGGCCGCTGTTGCCATGGTAACGGAGAAAAGGCAGGAAAATTAGAAATGCTCAAAATTGGATGAAATTTCACAGATTGATTGTCAAGATTGTGCTGAACTCAAATAAAAAAGCCATCTCCTGTGTCAATGGGAGGTTTGGGAGACTTTTATGTTTGTATCCAAACATAGGAACACTAGTTATTAAGGTCTTTCACCACAGTGAAAGTCCTTATTGTAATTCTTCTGATTATTATTATTATTATTATTATTATTCTTTTTCCGCCGCCCCGCTGCTTAAAAACTACGCGACATATCATTACGATACTTTGTGTGGTAGATCGGTCATACAACACGACAACAAATATGACCCTGTTGTTCTGAACTATTTTTAGTAACGGAGTTATCTACCCAACACCGAAAACCCTTGTTAGAGGATAAACTCGAAAACCGTAAAAGATAGCTGATAAAGTGTAATGGGAAAAATGTTCCTTAGGACATGACGGAACTTCGTTACATTTGACCGAAACCGTGCGGTATGGTATTTTTTGAGCTATTGCCCTTTGAAAGTTTTGAGTTTCCGTTACAATTTATTTCTCAGAAACCGTAAGTCGTAGAGACCAGAAACTTGCACCATTGATCATGACTACACTTAAGCTTGAAAATGATGTCAAAGTCAAATGTCAACTTTGACCTTGACCTTTAACCTAACACCTTGTCAGTGGATAAACTCGATACCGAAAAAGATGGCTGAAAAGATGTAATGGGAAAAATGTTCATCTTTAGGAGACGCAACTTTGTTACATTTGGTCCGAAGAGATTCGACGACTCGTTATATGAGTTATTGCCCTTTGAAAGATTTTGAGTTTCCGGTAATGCTTAATACTCCCAAACGATAAGTCATAAAGACCTGAAACCTTCACCATTATTAATAAGTGATATATAGCCATCTAAAAATGGCAAGGTCAAAGGTCATCGGTCAAGGTCACCGATGACCTTAGACCTTGTTATCGCTTTAACTCGTAAACCGTAATTGATGGCTGAAAACATGTAATGAGAAAAATGTTCATTGTCACAAGACGCAACTTTGTCACATTGGTCCGAAGAAATTTGACGACTCTTTATATGAGTTATTGCCCTTTGAAAGATTTTGAGTTTGCGTTTGTGCTAAATACTCCCAAACGATAAGTCGTAGAAACCTGAAACCTTCACCATTGTTCATAAGTCATATATGGCCATCTAAAAATGTCAAGGTCAAAGGTCACCGGTCAAGGTCACCGATGACCTTAAGCCTTGTTATCGCTTCAACTCGTAAACAGTAATAGATGGCTGAAAACATACAATGGGAAAAATGTTCTATATCACGAGACACAACTTTGTTACATTTGGTCCGAAGAGATTCGACGACTCTTTATATGAGTTATTGCCCTTTGAAAGAGTTTCCGTTAATGCTAAATACTCCCAAATGATAAGTCGTAGAGACTTGAAACCTTCACCGTTGTTCATAAGTTATATATGGCCATCTAAAAATGTCAAGGTCAAAGGTCAACGGTCAAGGTCACGGTTGACCTTAGGCCTTGTTATCGCTTCAACTCGTAAACCGTAATAGATGGCTGAAAACATGTAATGAGAAAAATGTTCATTGTCATGAGACGCAACTTTGTTACATTTGGTCCAAAGAGATTCGACGACTCTTTATATGAGTTGTTGCCATTTGAAAGATTTTGAGTTTCCGTTAATGCTTGATACTACCAAACGATAAGTCTTAAAGACCTGAAACCTTCACCATTGTTAATAAGTAATATATGGCCATCTAAAAATGTCAAGGTCAAAGGTCACCGGTCAAGGTCACCGATGACCTTTTGCCTTGTTATCGCTTTAACTCGTAAACTGTAAGAGATAGATGATCAAATGTATTTGAGAGAATGTTTGCCTCATTGAGGTCTACATTTGACACTTGGGGTCCAAAATGATTGGACCATTCATTTTGGACCAATGGCCCTAAAACCATTTTTCGGGGTCCGATTTTAGAGTTTTGGCCTATATCTCAAAAACTATTAAAGATACAAAGAAACTATAAGAAGATAAATTGTTCAGCTCAATATGGCCGACAAAATGGGGTCAAGGTCAAAGGTAAAGGTCCTTAGCAACAACGTTATTTGTAATAAAAGTCCTTAGCAACCATAGGCAAAAAATTGCGTAATGTTGTAAAGAGGAAATGAATGACATTGCCAACCGGAAGTGACTTTCCTGTCCTTAGCAACAAGCTAATTTTTCGAAAAAGTCCTTAGCAACCCTTAAGCAAAAGACTAATAAAGATCAGAACTTTTGTTTACAACACATTTTGAACTGAAATGGACAACAAAATCAAACTCAAACATGTGATTATGGTGAAAACTGGTGAAAGACCTTGCAATTGTTCTCTGAACAATTGACCTTTTAATTATTATTATTATTCTTTATTTTTCCAGTCAAAAGTTGTCCATGAAATTATTCAGTGATGCATGATCAGAACTTAATGAAACTTGGCATAAAATTTGATCACCATTTGAAGATATGCGTTTTAAGGTTTTCATTTTCAAAATGGCCGCCATTTCCAAGATGGCCGCCAAAATACGTCAAAATTTCAACTTTGTCGGATTTCAACAAAAATTGATTTCTAGGTAGATTTTGACACTGCGAACAAGATGGAATCATCGAATTGGCTGCCAGGGGCGACATCAGCTATTGCTTGCAATTGCAAATCTAGTTATTATTCTTATTCCAGCCAAAACATGCAAAAGTTGTCCGGTCTATTACTCAGTGGTGCATGATCAGAAGTTCATGAAACTTGACATAAAGTTGGAACACCATATGAAGATGTGCGTTTTAATATTTTTATTTTCAAAATAGCGGCCATTTCCAAGATGGCCGCCATAATACGTCAAAACTTCAACATTGTCGGATTTCAACGAAAATTGATATCTAGGTAGATTTTGACGCTGCGAACAAGATTGAAGCATCGAATTGGCTGTCAGGGGCGACATCAGCTATTGCTCGCAATTGCAAATCTAGTTATGTCGCCCCAGACGTAGCCGGGACGACATATTGTTATTCCTCCGTTTCTTATTATGAAGGTCTTTCACCACAAGTGAAAGACCTTATTGTTATTCTTCTGATTATTAAGGTCTTTCACTACATGTGAAAGACCTTATTGTAATTCTTCGGATTATTTTTTTTTTTTTATTCCTTTTCTTCCGCCGCTATCCAAACGAAAAAACTACGAGACATATAATTTTGATACTTGGCGTGATAAACCGATATCAATGTGGGATCTCAAAGCCGACGCAAGCATACTGATCTATTTTTAGTAACGGAGTTATCTGCCCCGGAACCCAAAACCTTGTTATCGGGTAGACTCAGAAACCGTAACCGATATCAGAAATCTGAGATGTGGAAAATGTTGCATTCATCCTCAGGATGGTTTATCACGCAAAAAATTTTTTTGGGTCGCGACCCCGGTTACGCGTTTTTGACCCCTTTATATGCAAATTTCTCAAAGTTAACGGATTTCCACCAAATTTGGTTTCCAGGTAGCTCTCATGGTCCTGATTACAAATCTGAGGTCAAAAAAATTTTTCGACCGCCATTTTCAAAATGGCCGCCATTCGAAATTTGTTATCGCGATATCTCTGAAACAATAAAAAATTTCTGAAAACATTATAATGGAAAAATACTCCTCTCATTGAGATCTTCATTTGATACATTGACATGAAAACTCTGCCACTAACCGTTTTTGAGTTATAGCCCTTGACGCGTTTCCATAAATCGTTTTTTTGCGAATTACTTTTAAACGCTTACAGATATTATAGTAAACATATATATTTAAAATGATCAGTGCGAAAAGATCTTCAATATGAGTACAAGGTTGAAGGTCATTGGTGACCTTTGACCATGACATTTGACCTTGTTATCAGATTAACTCAGAAACCGTAATACATAGCTGATCAAATGTAACGAGAAAAATATTCATCTTCACTAGACGCATCTTTGTTACAATGGTCCGAAAAGATTCGACGACTCTTTATATGAGTTATTGCCCTTTGAAAGATTTTGAGTTTCCGTTAATGCTTAGTACTCCCAAACAGTAAATCGTAAAGACCTGAAACATTCACAATTGTTAATAAGTGATATGTGGCCATCCAAAAATGTCAAGGTCAAAGGTCAACGGTCAAGGTCACCGATGACATTAGGCCTTGTTATCGCTTTAACTCGTAAACTGTTATAGATGGCTGAAAACATGTAATGAGAAAAATGTTCATTGTCATGAGGCGCAACTTTGTTTTTATTTGGTCCGGAGAGATTCGACGACTCTTTATATGAGTTATTGCACTTTAAAAGATTTTGAGTTTCCGTTAATGCTTAATACTCCCAAATGATAAGTCATAAAGACTTGAAACCTTCACCATTGTTAATAAGTTATATATGGCCATCTAAAAATGTCAAGGTCAAAGGTCACCGGACAAGGTCACCTATGACATTTTGCCTTGTTATCGCTTTAACTCGTTAACCGTAATAGATGGCTGAAAACATGTAATGAGAAAAATGTTCATTGTCATGAGACGCAACTTTGTTACATTTAGTCTGAAGAGATTCGACGACTCTTTATATGAATTATTGCCATTTGAAAGATTTTGAGTTTCCGTTAATGCTTAAAACTCCCAAACGATAAGTCATTAAGACCTGAAACATTCACCATTGTTAATAAGTGATATATGGCCATCTAAAAATGTCAAGGTCAAAGGTCACCGGTCAAGGTCACTGAAGACCTTTTGCCTTGTTATCGCTTTAACTCGTAAACTGCAAGAGATAGATGATCAAATGTATTTGAGAAAATGTTTGTCTCATTGAGTTCTACATTTGACACAGGGGTCCAAATTAACTGGAACATTCATTTTGGACCTATGGCCCAAAAACCATTTTTCAAGGTCTGATTTTAGAGTTATTTGCCTATATCTAAAAAAACTATTAAAGATACAAAGAAACTATAAGAAGGTAAAATGTTCAGTTCAATATGGCCGATTAAATGCGGTCAGGGTCAAAGGTCAAGGTCCTTAGCAACAACGTTATTTGCCATAAAAGTTCTTTGCAACCATATGCAACAAGTTTTGTAATATTGTAAAGAGGAAATAAGTGACATTGCCAACCGGAAGTGACTGTCCTGTCCTTTGCAACAAGCTAATTTATCGAAAAAGTCCTTAGCAACCGATGAGCAAAAGACTAATAAAGATCAGAACTTTTGTTTACACTACATTTTGAACTGAAATAGACAACAAAATCAAACTCAAACATGTAATCATTGTGAAAACTGGTGAAAGACCTTGCAATTGTTCTCTGAACAATTGACCTTTTAATTATTATTATTATTATTATTATTTACGCCGCGAATGACAAAAAACAACGCGACATAATATTTTGATACGTGGTACATAAGACATAGACCAAACCAGGATTCCGGATCTGAGGGCACGACATAATTCTATTTTCAGTAACGGAGTTATCTCCCCAACACCGAAAACCCTTGTTATCAGGTCAACTCCGAAACTGTAACCGATATCAAAAATCTGAATGGGGAAAATGTTTGTTATATCGTAACGATGATTTATCATGCAAAAAAAAATTTTTTGGTCGCGACCCCGGTTACGCGTTTTTGACCCCTTAATATGCAAATTTCTTAAAGTTATCCGATTTTGATAAAATTTGGTTTCCAGGTAGCCTTCATGGTCCTGATTACAAATCTGTGGTCAATTTTTTTTTTCCTTCGCCATTTTCAAAATGGCCGCCATTCGAAATATTGTTATCGCAATATCTCGGAAACGATAAAAAATTTATGAAAACATTGTGAAGCAAAAATACTCCTCTCATTTAGATCTTTTAATGGTTGGTCAAAAAAAAAATTTCGACCACCATTTTCAAAATGGCCGCCATTCGAAATTTGTTATCGCGATATCTCTGAAACAATAAAAAATTTCTGAAAACATTATAATGGAAAAATACTCCTCTCATTGAGATCTTCATTTGATACATTGACATGAAAACTCTGCCACTAACCGTTTTTGAGTTATAGCCCTTGACGCGTTTC
>MJUU01041233.1:0-25754 GCA_002080025.1 Modiolus philippinarum
AATGCATAAAACCAAACGAAATCCGAATAATCAGTAATATCAAATATAGCTAAGGACAAAAACTACGATGGAGGGAGTTAATCCTTGGGTGTTAGAATTTACACAAATTTTGATCATAGTAATTGAACAAAGTGTACACATCAGATATTATCTCATGTACAAGTACACCATATCTAAGAAAAATAAAGAGCATACATCTCTACCACGGGGAATTGTTTTACCAACTCCACACTGCAATAAAAGACAAACTCCTGTATTAAATATTCTACGAAAGGATATGGAGTAAATGAACATGGGACCATAACACATATGTTAACTCCAACTGCAATAATTTAATGAGCTGTATGGCCATTTCGGAAATTAATTCCTCATCAGCGGCACTAGAACCCAAACAAAGGAAATGCATAATTTCTAAAATGTTTAAAATGCATAAAACCAAACGAAATCCGAATAATCAGTAATATCAAATATAACTAAGGACAAAACTACGATGGAGGGAGTTAATCCTTAGGTTTTAGAATTTACATAAATTTGGATTATAGTAATTGATCAAAGTGTACACATGAGAAAATATCTCATGTACAAGTACACCATATCGAAGAAAAATAAAGGGGATATATCTCTACCACGGGGAATTGTCTTACCAACTCCACACTGCAATAAAAGACAACTCCTGTATTAAATATTTCACGAAAGGATATGGAGTAAATGAACATGAGACCATAACCCATATGTTAACTCCAACTGCAATAATTCAAATGAGCTGTATGGCTATTTCGGAAATTAATTCCTCATCAGCAGCACTACAACCCAAACAAAGCAAATCCATAATCTCGAAAATGTTTAAAATGCATAAAACCAAACGAAATTCGAATAATCAGTAACATCAAATATAGCTAAGGACAAAACTACGATGGAGGGAGTTAATCCTTAGGTTTTAGAATTTACACAAAGGAGTATGTACGATAAGAGGCATATTTGGCCCCCAGTCCTAGCTATATTTTTAAACGCAGTATTTCTTGAAACTTTACTTGGTATATCACAGTTCTTATATTGCTTAATTCAAAACTCTAGTAAATTGGTGCAGAAACGTCATCAAATCTTGATATTGACGTCACAAATGTCATGCTTCTTCCACATTTGCGGAAAATCGACAAATTTTCGTCAATTTTTGGTCATGTTTTGGCACAGACAGTACAGAGCGCATGCTTGTGCCAATGAGATTTTTTGATATGTTGAAAGTACATAAACTTGCTACCTTTTCATGCAAAAATTTGATTGGCACAGGCATGCGCTCTATGTTTCCTGTCCTGAAATATTTACGGAATTAAGTCATTTTAGTCCGTTTTTTGTGAAAATGCTTATATTTGTCGGATTTTGGAGTTAATTTTTTTATACAAACAAAAAAGATTTTTCCCAAACCTGTCGAAGTTTAACATATACTTATATTGAAATGTATTTTGAGACATGATTTTATGAAATATAAGGGTGTTATTTTTAGGGGCCAAATATACCCATTACCGTACATACTCCTTTAGATTATAGTAATTGAACAAAGTGTTCACATGAGATATTATTTCATGTACATGTACATCATATCTAAGAAAAATAAAGAGCATGCATCTCCACCACGGGGAATTGTTTTACAACTCCACACTGCAATAAAATAAAAACTCCTGTATTAAATATTCAACGAAAGGATGTGGAGTAAATGAACATGAGACCATAACACATAGGTTAACTCCAACTGCAATAATTTTAATTAGCTGTATGGCCATTTCGGAAATTTATACCTCATCAGTAGCACTAGAAGCCAAACAAAGGAAATCCATTATTTCAAAAATGTTTAAAATGCATAAAACCAAACGAAATCCGTATGATCAGTAATATCAAATATAGCTAAGGACAAAACTACGATGGAGGGAGTTAATCCTTGGGTGTTAGAATTTACACAAATTTAGATTATAGTAATTGACCACAATGTACAGATATTATCTCATTTACAAGTACACCATATCTAAGAAAAATAAAGAGCATAGATCTCCACCTAGGGGAATTGTTTTACCAACTCCACAGTGCAATAAAAGACAAACTCCTGTATTAAATATTTTACGAAAGGATATTGAGTAAATGAACATGAGACCATAAAACATATGTTAACTCCAACTGCAATAATTTTAATGAGCTGTATGGCCATTCGGAAATTAATTCCTCATCAGCAGCACTAGAACCCAAACAAGGAAATCCATAGTTTCCAAAATATTTAAAATGCATTAAACCAAACGTAATCCAAATAATCAGTAATATCAAATATAGCTAAGGAGAAAACTACGATGGAAGGAGTTAATCCTTAGGTTTTAGAATTAACACAAATTAAAATTATAGTAATTGAACAAAGTGTACACATGGCATATTATCTCATATACAAGTACACAATTTATAGGAAAAGTAAAGAACATACATATCTACAACGGGGAATCGTTTTACCAACTCCACACTGCAATAAAAGACAAACTCCTGTATTAAATATTTCACGAAAGGATATGGAGTAAATGAACATGAGACCATAACACATATGTTAACTCCAACTGCAATAATTTTAATGAGCTGTATGGCCATTTCGGAAATTAATTCCTCATCAGCAGCACTAGAACACTTACAAAGGAAATCCATAATTTCAAAAATGTTTAAAATGCATAAAACCAAGCGAAATCCGAATAATCAGTAATATCAAATATAGCTCAGGACAAAACTACGATAGAGGGAGTTAATCCTTAGGTTTTAGAATTTACATAAATTTGGATTATAGTAATTGAACAAAGTGTACACATGAGATATTATCTCATGTACAAGTACACCATATCTAAGAAAAATTAAGAGCATATATCTCTACCACGGGGAATTGTTTTACCAACTCCACACTGCAATAAAAGACAAACTCCTGTGTTAAATATTTTACGAAAGGATATGGAGTAAATGAACATGAGACCATAACACATATGTTAACTCCAACTGCAATAATTTAATAAGCTGTATGGCCATTTTGGAAATTAATTCCTCATCAGCAGCACTAGAACCAAAACAAAGGAAATGCATAAATTCTAAAATGTTTAAAATCCATAAAACCAAACGAAATCCGAATAATCAGTAATATCAAATATAACTAAAGACAAAACTACGATGGAGGGAGTTAATCCTTAGGTTTTAGAATTTACATAAATTTGGATTATAGTAATTGAACAAAGTGTACATATGAGAAAATATCTCATGTACAAGTACACCATATCGAAGAAAAATAAAGAGGATACATCTCTACCACGCGGAATTGATATACCAACTGAACACTACAATAAAGGACAAACTCCTGTAATAACATATTTTACGAAATGATATGGAGTAAATGAACATGAGACTATAACACATATGTTAACTCCAACTGTAATAATTTAAATGAGCTGTATGGCTATTTCGGAAATTAATTCCTCATCAGCAGCTCTAGAACCCAAACAAAGGAAATCCATAATTCCGAAAATGTTTAAAATGCATAAAACCAAACGAAATCCGAATAATCAGTAACATCAAATATAGCTAAGGACAAAACTACGATGGAGGGAGTTAATCCTTAGGTTTTAGAATTTACAAAGGAGTATGTACGATAAGAGGCATATTTGGCCCCTAGTCCTAGCTATATTTTTAAACGCAGTATTTCTTGAAACTTTACTTCGTATATCACAGTTGTTATATTGCTTAATTCAAAACTCTAGTAAGTTGGTGCAGAAACGTCATCAAATCTTGATGATGACGTCACAAATGTCATACTTCTTCCTCATTTGCGGAAAATCGACAAATTTTCGTCAATTTTTTGTCATGTTTTGGCACAGACAATACAGAGCGCATGCTTGTGCCAATGAGATTTTTTGATATGTTGAAAGTACATAAACTTACCACCTTTTCATGCAAAAATTTCATTGGTACAGGCATGCGCTCTATGTTTCCTGTTCTGAAATATGTACGGAATTTTGTCATTTTAGTCCGTTTTTTGTGAAATTGCTTATATTTGTCGGATTTTGGAGTTAATTTTTTAATACAAACAAAAAAGATTTTTCCCAAACCTGTCGAAGTTTATCATATACTGATATTGAAATGTATTTTGAGACATGATTTTATGAAATATAAGGGTCTTATTTTTAGGGGCAAAATATACTCCTTACCGTATATACTCCTTTACATTATAGTTATTGTACAAAGTGTTCACATGAGATATTATTTCATGTACATGTACATCATATCTAAGAAAAAAAAGCATCCATCTCCACCACGGGGAATTGTTTTACAACTCCACACTGCAATTAAAGAAAAACTCCTGTATTAAATATTTAACGAAAGAATGTGGAGTAAATGAACATGAGACCATAACACATATGTTAACTCCAACTGCAATAATTTTAATTAGCTGTATGGCCATTTCGGAAATTAATTCCTCATCAGTAGCACTAGAACCCAAACAAAGGAAATCCATTATTTCAAAAATGTTTAAAATGCATAAAACCAAACGAAATCCGTATAATCAGTAATATCAAATATAGCTAAGGACAAAACTACGATGGAGGGAGTTAATACTTGGGTGTTAGAATTTACACAAATTAAGATTATAGTAATTGACCACAATGTACTGATGTTATCTCATTTACAAGTACACCATATCTAAGAAAAATAAAGAGCATAGATCTCCACCACGGGGAATTGTTTTACCAACTCAACAGTGCAATAAAAGACAAACTCCTGTATTAAATATTTTACGAAAGGATATTGAGTAAATGAACATGAGACCATAAAACATATGTTAACTCCAGCTGCATTAATTTTAATGAGCTGTATGGCCATTCGGAAATTAATTCCTCATCAGCAGCACTAGAACCCAAACAAGGAAATCCATAGTTTCCAAAATGTTTAAAACGCATTAAACCAAACGTAATCCAAATAATCAGACATATCAAATATAGCTAAGGAGAAAACTACGATGGAGGGAGTTAATCCTTAGGTTTTAGAATTAACACAAATTTAAATTATAGTAATTGAACAAAGTGTACACATGGCATATTATCTCATGTACAAGTACACAATTTATAAGAAAAGTAAAGAGCATACATATCTACAACGGGGAATCGTTTTACCAACTCCACACTGCAATAAAAGACAAACTCCTGTATTAAATATTTCACGAAAGGATATGGAGTAAATGAACATGAGACCATAACACATATGTTAACTCCAACTGCAATAAATTTAATGAGCTGTATGGCCATTTCGGAAATTAATTCCTCATCAGCAGCACTAGAACCCAAACAAAGGAAATCCATAATTTCAAAAATGTTTAAAATGCATAAAACCAAGCGAAATCCGAATAATTAGTAATATCAAATGTAGCTCAGGACAAAACTACGATGGATGGAGTTAATCCTTAGGTTTTAGAATTTACATAAATTTGGATTATAGTAATTGAACAAAATGTACACATGAGAAAATATCTCATGTACAAGTACACCATATCGAAGAAAAATAAAGAGGATACATCTCTACCACGGGGAATTGTCTTACCAACTCCACACTGCAATAAAAGACAAACTCCTGTATTAAATATTTCACGAAAGGATATGGAGTAAATGAACATGAGACCATAACCCATATGTTAACTCAAACTTCAATAATTTTTGATGAGCTGTATGGCAATTTCGGAAATTAATTCCTCATCAGCAGCTCTAGAACCCAAACAAAGGAAATCCATATTTCCAAAAATGTTTAAAATGCATAAAAATTTAGATTATAGTAATTGAACAAAGTGTTTACATGAGATATTATCTTATGTACAAGTACACCATATCTAAGAGAAATAAGGAGCATACATCTCCACCACGCGGAATTGATTTACACACTGAACACTACAATAAAGGACAAACTCCTGTAATAACTATTTTACGAAATGATATGGAGTAAATGAACATGAGACCATAAAACATATGTTAACTCCAACTGTAATAATTTAAATGAGCTGTATGGCTATTTCGGAAATTAATTCCTCCTCAGCAGCACTACAACCCAAACAAAGGAAATCCATCATTTCAAAAATGTTTAAAATGCATAAAACCAAACGAAAACCGAATAATCAGTAACATCAAATATAGCTAAGGACAAAACTACGATGGAGGGAGTTAATCCTTAGGTTTTAGAATATTCACAAAGGAGTATGTACGCTAAGAGGCATATTTGGCCCCCAGTCCTAGCTATATTTTTAAACGCAGTATTTCTTGAAACTTTACTTGGTATATCACAGTTGTTATATTGCTTAATTCAAAACTCTAGTAAGTTGATGCAGAAATATCATCAAATCTTGATGGTGACGTCACAAACGTCATACTTCTTCCACATTTGCGGAAAATCGACAAATTTTCGTCAATTTTTGGTCATGTTTCGGCACAGACAGTACAGAACGGATGCTTGTGCCAATGAGATTTTTTGATATGTTGAAAGTACATAAACTTACTACCTTTTCATGCAAAAATTTGATTGGCACAGGCATGCGCTCTATGTTTCCTGTTCTGAAATATGTACGGAATTTGTCATTTTAGTCGGTTTTTTGTGAAAATGCTTATATTTGTCGGATTTTGGAGTTAATTTTTTTATACAAACAAAAAAGATTTTTCCCAAACCTGTCGAAGTTTATCATATACTGATATTGAAATGTATTTTGAGACATGATTTTATGAAATATAAGGGTCTTATTTTTAGGGGCCAAATATACCCCTTACCGTATATACTCCTTTACATTATAGTAATTGAACAAAGTGTTCACATGAGATATTATTTCATGTACATGTACATCATATCTAAGAAAAAAAATCATGCATCTCCACCACGGGGAATTGTTTTACAACTCCACACTGCAATTAAAGAAAAACTCCTGTATTAAATATTTAACGAAAGAATGTGGAGTAAATGAACATGAGACCATAACACATATGTTAACTCCAACTGCAATAATTTTAATTAGCTGTATGGCCATTTCGGAAATTAATTCCTCATCAGTAGCACTAGAACCCAAACAAAGGAAATCCATTATTTCAAAAATGTTTAAAATGCATAAAACCAAACGAAATCCGTATAATCAGTAATATCAAATATAGCTAAGGACAAAACTACGAGGGAGTTAATCCTTGGGTGTTAGAATTTACACAAATTTAGATAAAATGTACAGATATTATCTCATGTACAAGTGCACCATATCTAAGAAAAATAAAGAGCATAGATCACCACCTAGGGGAATTGTTTTACCAACTCCACAGTGCAATAAAAGACAAACTCCTGTATAAAATATTTTACGAAAGGATATGGAGTAAATGAACATGAGACCATAAAACATATGTTAACTCCAACTGCAATAATTTTAATGAGCTGTATGGCCATTCGGAAATTAATTCCTCATCAGCAGCACTAGAACCCAAACAAGGAAATCCATAGTTTCCAAAATGTTTAAAATGCATTAATCCAAACGTAATCCGAATAATCAGTGATATCAAATATAGCTAAGGACAAAACTACGATGGAAGGAGTTAATCCTTAGGTTTTAGAATTAACACAAATTTAAATTATAGTAATTGAACAAAGTGTACAAATGGGATATTATCTCATGTACAAGTACACAATTTATAAGAAAAGTAAAAAGCATACAGATCTACCACGGGGAATCGTTTTACCAACTCCACACTGCAATAAAAGACAAACTCCTGTATTAAATATTTCACGAAAGGATATGGAGTAAATGAACATGAGACCATAACACATATGTGAACTCCAACTGCAATAATTTTAATGAGCTGTATGGCCATTTCGGAAATTAATTCCTCATCAGCAGCACTTGAACCCAAACAAGGAAATCCATAATTTCAAAAATGTTTAAAATGCATGAAACCAAACGTAATCCGAATAATCAGTAATATCAAATATAGCTAAGGACAAAACTACGATGGAGGGAGTTAATATTTGGGTTTTAAAATTTACACAAATTTAGATTATAGTAATTGAACAAAGTGTACACATGAGATATATTTCATGTACAAGTACACCATATCTAAGAAAAATAAAGAGCATACATTTCTACCACGGGAAATTGTTTTACCAACTCCACACTGCAATAAAAGACAAACTCCTGTATTAAATATTTTACGAAAGGATATGGAGTAAATGAACATGAGTACTTTATCACCAGGGGCAAAAATACGGTTTACAGAATTTTGTTCATACTTAGCTTCATAGATTCTTGACTGGATTTAAGATTTTATTAGCTAGTTCACATTTTTACAAGTTTAGTGCGAAAATCTGAATTGTAATCAGGGAGATTTAAGTGGTCTTGATCATCTGATAAAATTTTCTCATTTAAAAGTTTGAGTAAGCCACTAACTGTGTGTCTTAAAACTAATTCAAATGGACTTAAACCTTACGATTCCTGGACTACTTCTCTTACAGCAAATAAAAGAAAGGAAATTCCTTCATCCCAATATTTCTATGTGTCAAAACAATAGGTGAGTATCATATTTTTAAGGTTTGATGAAATCGCGCTAAGGCGCCTTGACTTTCATGATGATATGCAGATGATCTAATTCATACATTTCTTGCTGGAAAATACCTGACATAAAGCTTGAACCTTGATCTGATTGAATAGATTTAGGTAGGCCAAACAAAGTTAAAAATTTAGCTAAAGCCCTAACAATGGTCTTAGTCTTTGTATTTCTTTAAGGAATAGCCTCAGGGAACCTTGTGGATGCACACATGATAGTTAAAAAATACTGATTACCAGACATAGTTTTTGGTAAAGGACTTACACAATCTATTAATATTCTACTTAAAGGCTCCTCAAAGGCAGGTATTGGATGAAGATGTGCTTTTTGAATAACTTAGTTCGGTTTCCCTACTAACTGACATGTATGGCAAGACTTGCAGTAATTGGAGACATCCTTTCCTTGAAAAGCAGGGACCAACCTAATGTTTTAGCAACATCAAATGTCTGAGAATTCTGAAAAAAACTATTCTTTTCAGCTCATTCCATTTTTTTCATTTCTAATTGAAAATGTAGGTCTCTTTCTTTTTTCCTGCTGTTCAAATTCTCGTTCTTTTTGCTGCTTCTCAAATTCTAATTTAATTTTTCTTTCTTCTGTTTCTTCTCTTTTTCTTTTCAGTTCTAATTTTCTAATTTCTAATTCTTGTTGAATTTCTATGTTTTTTTAATTTATAATTCAGGTGTC
The DNA here is from genome assembly GCA_002080025.1 of Modiolus philippinarum. Classification (NCBI taxonomy): domain Eukaryota; kingdom Metazoa; phylum Mollusca; class Bivalvia; order Mytilida; family Modiolidae; genus Modiolus; species Modiolus philippinarum. Next base: position 9,297 of record MJUU01041233.1, read on the forward strand.
GGATTTTCAAAAGTTTCCAAAACAGATTCATAAAACATGTCTTCTTTAACCAAATAATATGCAATCCCATTTTGAATTTGTAATTTTTTCATTCCTGATTTAACATTTAATTTCAAATGTTTTCCTAAAATAATCAATTCATCCTTTTAAAGCTTCTCAAAATTCTCCACCTGACACGTAGACATGAATTGTTCTGGATCAAATGACATCTTCTATTTTAGAAAAATATAATAATTTCCTAAACAATTTCGAAGATCCCAGACGATAGCCCCAATTTCTGTTATGAGGTTCAAATAACCTATAAATTATAGTAAATTGAAGACAGCAAAATATAACAACTTTGGCTCAAATTAACTTTTTAATAAGACCAAAAATAATTATTCTACAAATAAATATATAGTTACTTATCTGACAATAATGAAGTCCAAGTAAATATCAAAATGAATAATTCACTGAAGTCCACCAATAAATGTCAAGATGAATGTTCCTTATAAACCTCACTAAATAGTTGATAATAAATTCACATTAACTGATGTCGAATTCCAATACAAAAGATATGCGTAATAATCTTGTATAAACTAATTAAACTGACTGCCCCAAGCCTTTATTGCCACGTAATATTTATACTTCATTGTTTCTAGAAAGATCATCCACAAGAAATAACTGGAACATTCCATATCAACTGATAATCACATGACAAAAATGATTATGTCAAGAAAATATCTAGAATATTCTATGTGTTAAATTTGAATTCTACAAAATCCTACATTTTCTTATGTGTAATAACCTTGACCATTGTTTATTGTAAACAACTTACATAACTAGGCCAAACAAATCAAATAATATTAAGGCCTTACAAAATAAAAACAATGAATACAAAGCATTTTAGAATATTTACAATATTCAATTACCTATAACACAGTATTGGACATGTGTCTTGGTCCGATGTAAAACACCCGTTTATCAATGTCGATAGAGTAGTTAACTCCGGAAATTTTTACCTTAATTTTCTTTTAATACTGCTTTAGATTTTTTTAATATTCCATATTCTTATTTTGTTGTTCTCCGTATAGGACAGCTACCGCAATATTCTTATTATGTCTAATCTATATGACATTCAACTGTCTAGCAACATATTTATTTATTTTCTAAGATCCCCTCGTTGTAATAACCTCGACCACAACTACGTCATTGTCCCTGCATACAAAGCTTCTTACAAAATACTGCTCTGTGCATGAAACACTATCCTGGCTGATTTGTTAAGTAAATATGTATTGACAGTTTATCAGGAAACCCTATTTATATCCCTACAAGATGTATTTACTACAGGGAACAAGATTGTTAAACATCACATATTTCAGTTTTAGCATCCTTTGGCATCAAGGAAAAATGATGAAAAACAGAAATTCATTGCAGGTTGTCCAGATGCATCACTAAACCTCTTTTAAAGTGCCTTACTACTTTATTGACCGCAGTCAGAAATATTTCGCTAATTCTGTGAACAACACAAGTTCAACAGAATGCTGATCGGAACTTTGAAGACAAGCCAAATAACCTAATTATCGGTCAAAAACAACGGCAGTAGAATACCGAAGGAACAAAGCACAAAATTACACAAATCAAGGTCCAGGGACAAGGCAAAAGCAAGAACACCAAAAGTCGGAAGACCAAAGACACCACATGCCCACAAAACACACGAACATTACATATGCAACACAAAAAACTAAAGCACTAACAGTGTGAACTCTCAATAAACAAGAGTGACATCAGGTACTCCGGAAGGGTAAGCATGCGGTCCAAAAGGTGTCGTGCAATTTTCGGTCAAACTTGTGTTATTCAAACATTAAGCGAGATTTTGACGGCTGTAACAAAGGCAGTAGAATACCTAAGGAACAAGGAGGAGTAATGACTACAAAATCAGACGTGGCAACAACGAGACTACAGAAAAACAAATTCAAAAGAAGGATGCAAGACAGCCACAAGGCACGGAAATAAAAAAAGACGACATTCAGATTTTTTAAATTTAGATCACTTTGGTTATTTGTTCTCTGTCAGTTTTTAAACATATTTGAGTTTATGGTCTTCCAAACGTTTAGATTTTATCTGCACTGAAGAGACATAAGTTGTCGAAATGCGCATATGCAGAAAGTAAATTCACAGTGACTTCGGTATTTAGTTATTCAGAACTAAGGCACTCATCATGTGAACTCCAATGAAAACCGGGAGTGACACCAGGTGTCCGGAAAGGTAAGCATGTCACACTGTCAGTGAGTCAATCCAGGTTTGAGTCAAAACTGGTTTTGACAAATCCATGAAGACGTGAAATCTAGCTGAAAATGTCCGTTTTCATTTGGGTCACAGACACGTCATATAAATAGTGTATAATTATCCGAACTATCCATATTTTCATCATAATTTTGGAGAGTCTATTGCAACTTTGTAGTGAGGACGAGCACAAAACACAAAATTGGTTGACATAATATCATCTGCTGTATGTGATATAAAAAACTCATTTTCCATATGCTGAAATAGCGCGTTCTGGTCTGTCGTACGCCAAAGCCCACGTACCGACATTACCCATTTTGAGGTTTGGTTATGTTTCGCGGAACCATCGTCTAATAAAAAAAATTAAAAGTGTCAGATTAAGCAGAATTAAACTGTTTTAGCCAGAATATCATAAAAAGGGTTCATGAACAAATTTGAGAAAATAGTCTTTTTCGGTGGTTTAGGCAGAAAAATGTAACAAATCTCAAAGAGATGACCCAGAGGAAATTCAAACTTGTCTACAAGGCAAACCGAATATGAATTCCTTGTTTTGCTAAAAGTCATATCAATGCATAAATGCCACTTGATTTGTAAGTACATTCTTATTCAGAAAAAAAAACGGATTTTGAAAGAAATTTACGCACTATATTTGATTGGAAGTACGCAGCTAATTTAAATGGACGTTAATTGGCATGTTCATCACGTGGCATCTCTCCGGTGGTTTTATAAACTCTCTAACCTTCGGTTTTCGAGTAAAAACTACAAAACATTCAAACGAAGCTGAAAAGAATATGTATGTCAAAATTCCAGTGCAACTGTGGGGAATTGAAAACTTCACTAGACAGTTCAAAAATTACTAATCTAAAATACAAAAACAAGTTATCAGGCTTTTAGCAGCAGGAGTATTGTAAAATATCATTCCGCTGGCCAGAATATGGAGCTTAGAGCTAGAGCTATAACGATCGACATTCCCCTTTGCTTCACATTCTGGCTCACGGAATTATATTTAACAATACATGGCCGTCAAAAGCCCAAAAACGTTTACGTATCTTAAATGTTTTTTGTTTTGTTTTGTTTTTTTTTTGCGATTTTAGCAATATCCAATATAAATCATAAAAAGCCAAGGTATATATGTTTAGAATGATAAATGATAGAAAGTTGTGAATAAATCATTTTATTTTATTTAATCACAGATATATTGTTCATTCACTAAACGACAAGATAAAGTACAAGAGATGCTAACTCTGTAAATGTGTCAGTCCAATTCTGTCTAGAAATTATGTAAAGTTATTGTTTAAATCAACCTTTATGTTTGCTCCTCGTTAAAGACTTTAGGGTCTGTATAACACTCATATATTTATGTGACTTTAAGCCCTATATACACCCAGATTTGTATAAATAACTGAAGCTTAGAATGATAGCAATAACTCGGCTCAGTTTTTGGCTAGGGAGAATTAATGGAAAACACAATCCAGTAAATGTCATTTATTAAAATGAGGCAAATAAAACAAAATATTTACATGCATTCAAAGGAGTGCATTCTAGCGCTTAAAATTACATAATCATAAGATTGGAAAATGTTTTCCATATTATAACTTTTCTTTGATAAGCACTCCTTTAAAATTCAAATACTCCCAAAGACAAAAAGGTATGGGCCTAAAAAATTGCCACAGCCAAATTTTTGATGTGTCAAAAAGGGGACAACCGCCATACCCAGAGTTATTGCTAATTTCTAAGATTTGGAGGGTACTACATTTGTATGAAGACCTTCCGCTCAGTATACATGAACCTATGTAAACATGTGCAAACATATATATATATATATATATATATGTGTGTGTGTGTGTGTGTGTGCAATACATGTAAGTAAATAATGAAAACATGAAACCACATAATGTATATAATTATATGACACTGTATGTAAGGGTTCACAGCAACCAAATGTTGACCTGTCCCCGTAGAAAACAATCGTTAATTTACTGAAGGGGTGAGCAACCAGATGTTGATCTGCACCCTATGGAAGTGTTTATTGGCTATAAACACACAAATACAGTTTACTAATTGCTTTGAAAATAACCACAGGAATTCAGTTCATAATGTTCATTGGTTATTTGTATTTAGAGTCACCAGTTACTTATTATATACATATACTAACAGACATGATGCATGTACATGTCATACATGTAGTAATAAAGTTAAATGCATATGTGCACTCATAAACAAGAAACTTCATTTTGTAGGACGGCACTAAATTTACGTTATCCTGATTATATAATAAAATACGATGAAATATGAGCAGGCAAATCCTGACCTCATAATAATGAAATAATTAAACAATATAACAATGAGACATCAACATCAGCCTACACTGTAGCTATACATGTACATGTATTTTATTTTGTACTAATGGCCAAAATGAGCAGGCATATCCTGGCCTCATGTGTGATGGTTTTCAAATGGACTATATATTAAAAGAGGAAATTCTTATGTATATTTGTATTGCATTTGAATTCCACCTACCAATCTGGCGAATGTATGGTTCAGAGAACCCAAGGTTGGCTGCATGAGTAGCAGCCCCAATGCGAAAACTGTGACCTTTGTAGCATTTTGGATTGGTTCCCATAAATTTTAAAATCGAGCATAACTGTTTTGAGACATAGTTATGTGAAACTGGGGTGCCTCCTATGAACTGAAACAAGGGGCCCCTTGATAGGGGATTACATTTTAAGATATAGGAGTGAACTGCAGAAACAGGGCATAATTTTGGATTAGACTGATTAGCATTGATTGAGATTGTAACGGGTTAGTTGTTTTTCATATTTTTAAAATGTCGTAAGACTATTGTAAGTTTCTGTGGTCTGTTACCCAAATATGTAAATGAAATATCTGCTTTTTGCACTACTAAATTGATGTCTGTAGATTTTCTTATTAGTATTTCACCTAAACGTAAAAAGGCACTAAATGCCGAAAGGAAAATTGCTTTCAACAACAATTTTGTATAATGGTTTTGAATACATGTTGCCATACCCACTATTATTTTTTCCAAGATTTCTTTGGTTATGGGGAGGCGAGAGTCATGTGATTTTCTAAGGTAAGAACAACCCTTCAGCAATTTTTTTTACAATGAACGAAGAGGTGGGGTCAAATAACCCGAATATTTTGTGTACATAGCTTATCGTTGAAATATGAGAGGTAATGGTAGACGGCCTGTATGATTTCTCAAAAAGAGTTCATATGAAATTACATATCTGAGTAACTGAGACTAGCAAATTTATTTCCGGTGTATTAAATTTCAAGAAGAGACTCCATGAATATCTATATAATTTCTTTGCCGAGCTAGATAGAGATGATCTTAATAAAGATCATAGCAGGTTATAAAGTCATAGCTGGTTTGTTCAGATTTTCAACAGATCTGGTGAAATAGCTTCTGGGTTCGAATTCAACCAAGGGGCAACCTGTCTGGCCTTCTGAAATTGAAAACGAGATAATAGGTCAGCTACAATGTTTGATTTTCCAGCAATATGTTTGGCACGAAATAGAATATTAAATTTTAAGGAGGATAAAACCAATCTGCGTATCAACCGCATTAAAACTTTATCTTTGCAGGACTGTTTATTTAAAACATCAACCACTGCTTGATTATCAGATAAAAATAGAACTTTTGAATTGCTCAAATGTTGACCCCATAGTTCAAGGGAGAGTACAATAGGGAAAAGCTCTTTTACAGCTATCTGATACTTTGCTAAATTTTCACACCAAGAATTGGCAAACCACCAACAACCAAACACTGCAGCATATCCAATACTACCTGAAGCATCCGTAAATAGCTTTATATGTTCAGATGAAACCCAATCATCAGACAAAAAGACAGATTTGCCATTGAATGAAGAAATAAATACAGACCAAGAATGTAAATCAGCTCTTGCTGCACAAGTTAGTTTCACATAATGATTAGGATTTGTCATGTTTTTGGTTAAATTAATTAGACGGCGCAAAAAGGATCTACCTGGAGACACAACTAAACATGCAAAATTGAGCAGACCAATAAAAGACTGCAGTTCTCTTAATTTAAGTTTTTTCCTGTTTTTTGTTTGTTTAAGTGCATTATTGACTTTATCAATTTTGTCCTGAGGTAAGCGGCATTCCATCTGTTGGGAATCCACCTCAATCCCGTATATTGTTATCACTGTTGTGAGGTGAACAGTTTTCTCCTCTTTTATTGGAACCCCCAATTTATTGCAAAGAGTAACAAAATTGTTAAGATCTTGCTGACATTTATTGGAATTAGAGGGGCCCACAAATAAAAAATCATCTCATATATGTGACATGCCTGCTGCCTTATATTTGGTTTCCATGATCCACTGTAAAGCACAGGAAAATCTTTCAAAAATTTGACAAGAGCTGCTAGCACCCATTGGGAAACATTTGTCATAGTACTATAGATTGTTCAAACTTAAACCAAGAAAATGATAATCCGAGGGGTGTAACGGTATATTTCGAAAAGCATCTTCTACATCTGTTTTTCCCATCAGGGAGTTTTGACCAAAAAAATTGACCAATTTTATTACTTTATCAATACTGTCATACTTTACAGCTGAATTTTCAGGAGGAATAAGATAAGAGAATTAACAGAACTGCCTCTTGGATAGGATAAATCATGGATTATGCGATATTTTCCCGGTACTGCTTTGGGTATTAAACCGAGAGGGGAACAAATTAAGTTTTCAAAAGGGGGAACTTTAAATGGACCTGCAATACGCTTTTTTGACAATTCAATTGCAAGCTTCTCTCCGACTTTTTCAGGGTGTTCAAAGACAGATTTGTGTTTTTTTGTCACACAAGGTTTCTTGTCCCCTATTACTCCTCTAACCTGAAGCCTACAGTAAATCCTGTTATTAAATAGTTGTTAAGTTGTGAGTTGTAGCCTTTTAACTCTAAAGCCAGGACTTCACCTTTTATTGGGCTTGGAAGATGGCTGGTTCGAGGGTGGCTTGGTGGTGGGGATATTTGGTCATTGGATGGAATTGTTAGGTCTACTACATTTAATTTTGGGGTGTGAACCTTTACAATATCTGCACACATGTCTGTAGGGACAGTTTTTCTTGTTACATTGTTCAAAGGTATTCCATGTGTGACAGGTGCCATCCCTGTCTTTGCTGTTAAGAAAGGACGGGACACGTCTGTTAAAAGAGTAACAAAATTGTTAAGATCTTGCTGACATTTATTGGAATTAGATGGGCCCACAAGTAAAAAATCATCTCATATATGTGACATGCCTGCTGCCTTATATTTGGTTTCCATGATCCACTGTAAAATCTTTCAAAAGGAAAATCTTTCACAGGAAAATCTTTCACAGGAAAATCTTTCAAAAATTTGACAAGAGCTGCTAGCACCCATTGGGAAACATTTGTCATAGTACTATAGATTGTTCAAACTTAAACCAAGAAAATGATAATCCGAGGGGTGTAACGGTATATTTCGAAAAACATCTTCTACATCTGTTTTTCCCATCAGGGAGTTTTGACAAAAAAAATTGACCAATTTTATTACTTTATCAATACTGTCATACTTTACAGCTGAATTTTCAGAAGGAATAAGATAAGAGAATTAACAGAACTGCCTCTTGGATAGGATAAATCATGGATTATGCGATATTTTCCCGGTACTGCTTTGGGTATTAAACCGAGAGGGGAACAAATTAAGTTTTCAAAAGGGGGAACTTTAAATTGACCTGCAATACGCTTTTTTGACAATTCAATTGCAAGCTTCTCTCCGACTTTTTCAGGGTGTTCAAAGACAGATTTGTGTTTTTTTGTCACACAAGGTTTCTTGTCCCCTATTACTCCTCTAACCTGAAGCCTACAGTAAATCCTGTTATTAAATAGTTGTTAAGTTGTGAGTTGTAGCCTTTTAACTCTAAAGCCAGGACTTCACCTTTTATTGGGCTTGGAAGATGGCTGGTTCGAGGGTGGCTTGGTGTTGGGGATATTTGGTCATTGGATGGAATTGTTAGGTCTACTACATTTAATTTTGGGGTGTGAACCTTTACAATATCTGCACACATGTCTGTAGGGACAGTTTTTCTTGTTACATTGTTCAAAGGTATTCCATGTGTGACAGGTGCCATCCCTGTCTTTGCTGTTAAGAAAGGACGGGACACGTTTGTTAAAAGTTGGAGAGAACTGTCGGTATTGGCTTTGGGAAATAAGGTGTAAATTCTTCCTCTGAATTACTGATTCTTTTAATAGTTCATCAATAGGCTTCTGCCATAGTATATTATTTCTAGCTTTCAGTAACCGGAATGACTGGTCATGCGTACGGAAAGCTTGAGCCCCTCTAATTTCATATGCATCTTTTAGAATAGACATATACTTCAACAAATTGGGGGCTTCGGATGGGAATTTTTCTATATAAACAGCCATAAAGATATGGAACGCATCAGTCCTATCATAGAAGGATAGGGGTTGTCAGGATTTTGATGTCGGGGTTTTGGTTATTGTGATTGCACTAGGACCCAGAGTTACAGACCAGGGGTCCTCATGCTCCTATTTTGGAAGTAATTCAGACAAATTTATGAATTCATTGTTCCAAATTTTTCCCTCATGCGTTGCGAAACATGTGCCCCAAGGGGAATCCCCCCTGACAAATCTATGATTGGACCTGAACATAAATCTCTACCTGATAAATTTGTAGCTGGTGACTCAGCACTACTTAGTATACTGTCTACTAAATTATGTATCTGCATATTTTAAACATCTGAATTGGCAATTGTAGATGACTGCAAGTTTGTATTCCTTGTATTTGATTGGTGCGATATTGTCCTTTGTTGATCCATAATATTTTGATGATGTGAATTAGACGCAGTGGTGTTAATAGTTGGCTGCGTAATGGATACACTAGGAGGAATAATTCTATTGATAGTTTGTTGTTGGTATATGGCATTGTCATTAAGAGCATTTGACCTGATATGGTCAGTTGTTGAAGATTGCACTTGCTGAATTCCAGTATCTATAACATTGTATGTACTTGTATTGTTAACCGCATTTAATAAGTCAAAAGATGATAACGGTGGTAGTAAGGCTGCTGCTGATGTATTTTCATATTCAGATTGCTCAGTGTTCACTGTAGCATCATTTGGATTTTTTGAATAAGCCGCTTGATTCACATGTACATGTATGTCAGAGTCTCTGCTTTGGAGGTTGGCATCTTGTTTTATGATTTCTGTGGCCAACATACTATAGTCAATTTGGAATGGCACATTCTGTTGTGTGCTTGTGGTTTTAATATTCGACTTAGTCCAACATGTACATCATTTGATACTGTCATTTGATTGCGTCTGTAAGTAGATTTTGTGGTCCTACTAGAGCTTCGGGTACTAGAATCCGGCTGCGAAATTTTTCTTTTCTTTTTAGGAGGAGCCATCACTGCTGCCATTTTTATTAAAGTTGAGCAAGGATAGAGGTAACATGTAGTACTGCACTTCTTATGCTGCGGAAATATTTTTCCATTCCTATTTCATTCAGATGCACTCCATCCCGTTTATCAAGGTGAGATAAGTATTGCCAAAAGCCATGATGACGCCAAAAGATAATATTTGGATTGTTGTCAATGTTTATCATATTGTACAGTGATACATTTGTATTAACCACATTTTTGTTATAGTTCAAATGAACATAAGCAGGGTCACGCCAAAGGAGTTAACCAATTATTATTATAGGTATTCTCAATCCATAGTGTAGAAAATGAGCAAAGGAATATATGTCATTTGCCACTTTCTGAGATGTGACATTTTTATCCGAAAGGTCGTTTCCGCCTATCTGTAAATACACTATGTCCGGAAGAATCATGAAATGAAACAGGTCACTTCTTTCGTGTATTAATCTTGGGATAGTTAAGCCACCTTGAGCACGGTAATAATGTTTATCACTTAGGATAAACAGATTTAATGTAAGCGATACAATCCGGAAAATCGTATTCGTCCCGTCATTCTTTCAACTTTTACATACATAAAAACCACATTTTTGCTAGCCATCAGACATCACACGTTTTTGATTCTGAAATCCATTGCCATCTGGTCATCTAAAACCATGAGACCTCAAAAGCGTCAGAGAAATCCAACAACAAAAGCCGCAGCATCGACGCCGAGCACGTCAAAGCGGACAAAATAGTCACATAGGCCTGATAACCCACCTGAGATGGGGCATGCTGCGCCACGCCAAAGAAATAATTTTCAGCGTGTGGAGGATGAAAGAAATAGAAATCCACAGCCTGCCAATGAGGATAATCAACCCAGAATGACTGATCAACATCAAGGTCAGGTGATGGAGGTGCAGATGGGTCCACATGGGCCCGAGACTAATCCATTTATTCCAGCCCAACACGTGCAACAGCCTGTTGAACAGGAGAGACGAGCGGCACCTTTGAACAATGTCAATGTTGCTCATGGAGGAAGTAGTCAACAGAACCCTGGTATGGTTAATTTGTCAAATAAAACTAGCGACAATTTTGGGGAAAATTTGGGGCCAATAGGTGGTGTCCATGTGTGTGAAAACCCTGCTAGTCAACCCAGCATTTTTGATTCCGTATGCGCCCACATACCTTTAAAAATCAAGGAAAAGGTTTGGGCTGGGGAGTATATAGACAAAAGCCTTATGCTTAAATCGGGGAAAGACCTGGCATATGACTCACAATTGAATGGAGAGCTTGCAGTTAAGGGGGGCCATTTAACAGTTGTTCAACAAAAGCCCAACCAGATAAGAAATATTCACACCTGGACCTCTGCCTTTATCAACTTTATGAGTATTATGCTTGAAAAATGGCCAGGCAAAGCTCAAGAATATCTAAAGTATATGCATGTTATTAGACTGGCAGCTTCAAGGGTATCAAATTTGGGTTGGGTTTCGTATGACGAACAATATCGTCTACGGAAGGCAAGGGTCCCACAGTCGTCATTGGCCGACGTTGATATTGAGCTATGGTTATTATACATCTCTACTCCCGAAAAACCCACGGAAAATTCTACCTTTAGGCAGCCCTTTCTTAGCGGAGTGGGACAAAATCGATCCCAAGGTTTTCAGCTCGGACAAGGGCAAAAAGGGAATGGAACTTGCTGGGGATATAATAAAGGGCGTTGTACATACGGGAAAAAAATGCAGATTCATTCATAAATGCTCCGATTGCTACGGAAACCACCCAATCTCCTCCTGTAGAAAATCATGAATCATATCTTAGCAATCTCCAGTTATATACATTAGGATATTCGCCCATTTGTGTTGACGAGGTAGAAAAATCATTGAAAAACTATCCGCAAAAAGACATTGCGCATGATTTGATAAGTGGCTTAAAGTTTGGCTTTCGATTGAATTATTCAGGACCGAGATTACCGATGAATTCTAAAAATCTAAAAAGTATTACCGACATGCCAGAGCTTGCCAAACAAAAAATTTCAAAAGAATTAGCAATGGGAAGAATCGCCGGCCCGTTTTCACTCCCCCCTTTTCCAACATTACGGGTTTCCCCAATAGGTCTGGTCCTCAAAAAGAACGGCGATCTCCGAATGATTCATCATTTGTCATACCCATGTAATAATTCTGTTAATGATTTTATCGATGACGAATTTTGTTCTGTTCGCTATTCAAGCATCGATGATGCTGTTAAAATTATTCAACGACTCGGTAGGGGGGCCAAGCTATCAAAATGTGATATAAAAAGCGCTTTTCGCTTACTCAGAATCTTTCCTGGTGATTTTGATCAGCTCGGTTTTACTTTTCAAGATAAATTTTATTTCGATAAATGTCTTCCTTTCGGAGCATCGATAAGTTGCGCTTTATTCGAGAAATTTTCGACCGCTCTTCATTGGTTCACAGAAATTCGTTCCGGTAACCCAAATATTTTACATTATTTAGACGATTTTGTATTTGGTGGGGAGGCAAATACTTCACGCTGTCACGAAACACTGAAATCATTTCAAGAAGTTTGTAAATCATGGGGGGGGGGTACCTCTGGCAGACGATAAAACTGTAGAACCAGTCGAAGTGCTTTCTTTCTTAGGTGTCGTATTAGACACAATAAAAATGGAAATGAGACTTCCCCAGGATAAAATTACAGAGCTAATTGTTCGCATTGAAACATGTTTGAACGCCAAAAAAGTAACGTTACGCGAGTTACAGTCACTTCTTGGTCTTCTAAATTTCGCATGCCAAGTTGTTGCCCCCGGAAGGGCATTTAACAGGCGCCTTATAAATGCTACATTTAAGATAACCAAACCCCACCATAGAATTAGGGTAACGCAAGAGATGCGAGAAGATCTGAGAGTTTGGTTAGTCTTTTTATCAAAGTATAATGGAATTACAGTTATGCTTGACAGTATGTGGACTCCCAACGAGACAATTTGTCTGTTCACGGATAGCGCCGGTGGATCAGATAAAGGGTTTCGGCATTTACTTGCAGGGCAAATGGGCTCACGGATGTTGGCCGAAAGAATGGGCCGAAAATGGGATACTTTCCGACATTACCTTTTTAGAATTATTTCCTGTTGTAATCTCAATACACATTTAGGGTATGCAGTTAAAAAATAAAAAGATTATTTTTAATATTGACAATCAAGCCGTGGTTACCTTCATTAACAAAAAAACATCAAAATCGAAAAGAGTTATGGCACTTGTCAGAAATCTTGTTTTACTGTCCTTACAATATAACATAATGTTAAAAGCAGAACATATTCCAGGTAAAATAAATAACATAGCTGATGCCTTATCTCGTTCTGATTGGCAGAGATTCAATACCCTTTGCCCGGAGGCAGACCCCGACCCGACAGAAATTCCAGACCGTCTATGGACAATTTGGAGCGAGAATTGAATTCACTTATTAAAGCTTCAGCGGCTGAGTCAACATGGAAAACGTATAAAACAGCGGTAGAATCTCTTAATAACTTTCGAACAATATATGGCTTTTCTGAAATTTGGCCTGCCTCGATTGAGGTACTCCTTCATTATATTGCTCACCTATCATGCAAAGGTTTTTCCACGTCAACTGTTACAACATATATTGCTGCAATTAGTCATTTTCATAAACTGAATGGTCTTTACGACCACACTAAGTCGTTTTTGGTTACTAAGGCCATCGAAGGCTTTAAGAGAAAAAATCCGAAAAGTTCCGATATTCGGGTCCCCATTTCTTTAACTCTCTTAAAAAAACTAATTTCTAGTCTAAATTACATTTGCAAGTCGTCATATGAGTCGATAATGTTTGCCTCTGCTTTTAGTTTAGCATTTTTCGGATTCTTGCGAGTAGGTGAGTTTACGACCGATACAAAATCTGAGTGCGATAGTCATGTTATACAGTTTAGAGATTTCCGTTTGGTCACTTCTCATGATTCTACAGACCTTTACTTAAATATCCGTAATTCAATTCAATTCCGACAGACCAAGCGGGAGCGTCATCTACTTTGATTATATGTAGCAATTCTGACCGTTCGTTGTGCCCCGTTCGATTGTTAAAAGCATATTTAGACATCCGCCATAAGGCGGAAAAACTCTCCCCTATTCATTCATTTTGATGGAACCTTCGTAAGTCGCTACCAATTCTGTTCTGTGTTACAAAGGGCACTTAACTTCTGTAAAATTCCAGATCATATTAGGTCTCATTCTTTTCGAATAGGTGCGGCAACGGAGGCTTCGCTTGCAGGAATAAGCGACGAGGTAATTAAGAAGTGAAGTCGATGGTCATCGGGGGCATAGAGAAATTATATTCGTTTTTAATTTGATAAGAAATATTTTTTATTACTTCTAGGGCGTAGAATCTGGTTTATTGGATCTTCCATTGTGTACTGGGCCAGAAGAAGTGTTTCTACCAGGCCAGGGGGCAGACCTTGGGCTACAGACTTCAGGCTGTCGCATTTTTGGTTTGGTCAAAGGGGAATGACATGGAAGCAACTAACCCCTACTGTAGGTAGTTATTTAGAAACTCATGCTAGGCCACAAGTAATAATTATACAACTAGGCTCGAATGATCTCGGAAGTAAAAAGGGATTCGAACTGATACAGGACATAGAATGTGATCTACTGCGCCTTCGAGCCTTGTTACCTGACGTTAAAATAATATGGAGTGAGTTGTTACAAGGAGATACTGGCATACTGCCAGAGATGGTAAAGCCTTGGAAAAAGCTCGTAAACGAGTAAACCTGGCAGTAAAAAATATTGTCTTGGGCATTGGAGGATACGTGATAAGGCATAATAACATTAGAGCCAGAAAAAATTAATCTTTTTAGACATGACGGGACACACCTATCTGATATCGGAAATAATGCATACTTGAACACTATACAAGGGGCTCTGGAAAGTTTCTTATCCTCCAATGGGCCTAGGGTATTCCCACGCCAGTAAACTGATTTGTTTTTTTTCCTAATTTGATAAATATTGGGAGAGGGTCTTTTGGCGGTGAGCGGGTTTCGACCCACTCATTTGGCGGGATCTGACAAGACGACTGTTGGTCATAATCCTACAATTGTACGTGAGCTCATATTTTGGTATACTTTCTAGTGGTACCACAAGTAGGTAAGGTTTTTTATATAATTTAGTGATTTGGCATTCTCACGTTTACCGGAGAGGCCAGTTCCTGAACTGGTACCAGTTTGGAACTCAGGTTTGACTCCTTTGAAAAATCCAGGGAGTAGGTTGTAAATGTGGGCTGCGTATCGGGGTTTATGTCCTTCCGTAACTCTCTTCTAGGTGACGTTGAGGTTCGTAGCATTCATTGGTACCAGTGAGGCACAGGCCTGCCCTTCGATTACTGGCGGTCTGTTCGTCTTGTCAGATCCAGTCTTTATTACTTTTAACTGTGGCCGTTTCTGCCACTTAATTCACATCATTTATATTTTACCACCTTACACTTATATTTGTTTGTCACGAATTTATTAAAACATCCTCGTCCGTTCGCCTGGCTGCCTGTTTCACCATCTGTCCGTCTTGTCCATTACCTATCCGTCCGTCTGTCTGCAATTTGGCTCAAGTCTTTCATTAAATGATGTTACACCATTCATTTTGGAGTCTTAAATTATTATGCTGATCACTTTTATCCATAAAGTCTCGTATTCTCCTAATGAAGCTATGTCCTAACAGCGCTACTTTCACTTTCGGTTTGTTTTGATTTGCCATTTCCGTTTAATGTTCAGGCATGCGTAGAGTAATCTTTATTTTATGTAATTCACTACATTGTTACATAACCATCGCCATGATAATCCCAATTAGAATGTCAATAATCAATAAATACTCACGATTTACACAATCTTGTGCGAAATATATCAGCCGATAGCGACCTGATATCAAATCCTTGTACAAACAATATTAATTTCCACAATATATGCTTCGAATTGATTGTTTGACACAAAATGAAAAGCAGAAATTTTGACGTGACCCCTGCTCTCATTTGATCTATTGATTTACTGTCACGTAATTCAATACTCCATACTAATTGGCTAGCTCTCTAAAACTAGATTGCGATGCAATCATCAAACACCATCCCCCTTCTCGGACACCATAAATAAATTTATCTTTGATAAATTAAGTTTTATCTGCGAGTCCTAAATATCGGTCGGTATGTAACACCTTTTGTACTTTTAAATGGCCATTCTCTGTGAGCATTTGAACTATTTTATCTTGCATGGTAATGATATTCCTTGAAATTTGTTTAAGACTACCAATTCAATGTAGGAGACTCGTTTAAAAAGAAATCCATTGCTATGTAGCTGGTTGCGATGGCAAGAGTTAGCTATATGTGCTAAATTGTCATTGTTTGGCCAATTTAAACCCTGTATATATGTTTTGCGGATGGTTCTAAAGATAAATAATATTCCATTTTATAGATTTACCTTCTCTCATGAAAATGATTTAAATCATCGGGATTACTTCCGTTACTATGGTTACCAAAATCGATGTTATGTAAATTTTTAAAAGATTTTGTGATTTTACATGGGAAGTATGCTTTACACTCTTTGTTATAAATGATTGGCAAATATTGCATATTTATATGCATTGGCCTCTATTAATTATTTTTCAAGTGATACGATATGACCTTTGACCTTAACAATGTTTGCATTTTTTAAGTTCATGTCCTTTTTTAATGGTTTTCAAGTTAATGTGAAGGCTTCATGAATCTTTCTGGTTTGTAACTTACCTCTTATTAATAGAGGTTTCC
>MJUU01041235.1:0-25948 GCA_002080025.1 Modiolus philippinarum
TAAGCTGTTTACTAAAAAAATTGCAGGTATTATGAAAATGATTCTAAAAGAATTTCCGAATTATAAACTTTTTCTCCTAGATATTCAAAAAATTGTTGAATAGAATCTTCACCTATGAAATAATTGATATGTTTATTAAGTAACCTATTTAATTGTTCTTCTGGAAGATTTTTTACAATACTTTTATCTTCGTTTTTTATATGATTACAAACACAATTTCGGAATAATTTTAAGTTTATTGAAGCAAGAGCATACGGAATATGTTTTCCATTTTCATCTTGATAACTTTCTATATCATAAACATAAGTTTGTTTATCAATATTATCATCTTTTACTCCTTCTTTATCTAACAATTTAACATATTTTACTAACTCTTCATCTATTTCTTTCCACTGTTGTTTATAATTATCTTCAATTTCTTTTATTGCTTTTCTTTTATTTTCAATATCTATTAAACAATAATGACCTATATGATGATTGTAAGGATTATAAAGATAGTATACGTAGTTATAATTATTATCTTTTATTTTTGGGTAGATGTGTTTATCTTTTGGATTATAATATTGAACTTTATCATTCATAAAATTATTAAATCTTGTAAATTTAGCATTATTCATTATAAAAGATTGAACTTTTTGTTCTTTATTATTTTCTTTGTAACAAAATTGTTAATATAATGTGTTAATTTCTTTTTCATGACTTTTACTTAAATTATTACTTTCATCACTATTTAACCATTTATAACATTTTAAAAAACATTGATTTTCTGTAGGAATATAACAATACTTTCTTTCATATTCTTTAATTGAATATTGAAATGATGCTCCATCACCTTTTTTGATTTATTAACTTTCTTAAATTTATCTATTCCATATTTTATTTTTCCAATAAAAAACATGTCATCCATATCTGATGATTGCTCGATAGAGTTTATATAACTATTAAGTTGATTAATACTTGCAAAATACCCTTTACTTGTATATTCTTGATATTCTTCACTATTATTCAATTTTATTTGTCCTTCTAATTTTACAATATACCCTTCGTTTAATAAATTTATTATTTGCTGTATAACAGAACTAAAAGTTTCATTTTCAATGTTAATAGACTATTCAAAATCATTTGCAAGAGTTTCCAATTTATGTCTATGTTTCTTTGATAAAAATCTTTATCTTCTTCATCAGCAGATTCTATTTCATCTTTATTATATTTTATTATTTTATTATATTTTAGTTGCTCCTCATATGATTTCTTTAATCTTGAGTATCTTAAATTTCCATATACTTGATCTCCTTTATATTTTATTGTTCTTCTGATTATTTTTTCTTTTATGTTTTCAAGATTATCTATTTCATTATTGTATAAATTGATATATTTATTTTTTTATTTTTTTGTTTTAGAATTATTTATTTTTTCTTCATATTCATTCATTTTTCTTTTTATAGATTTCTTTTTTAATAATAAGGAACTGTTATATTCTTTTAATTCTTTTTCTTCTTTCTTTTGTTTGGAAATAACTTTTGATCTACATTCTTTACATTGGGATTTAACACCGTTTTGGTTAGATGAATCTTTATTATATTCACTAAAAGGTTTATTAACTTTACACTTGCTACAAACTTTGGTCCTTTTAGGGCCCATTTTTTTAAAGAACAATTTTTAATTAAGTAATATTCACGTCGATAATTAGGATTCCTAAGTATAAATTCTTGATAAGAATTCTTATATTTTTCTTTATGTTTAATATAATGTAAATGTTTTATAAGTTTAAGACATTGTTTACATCCACTTTTAACTCCCATTTGTTTATCCTTTGCTTTATAATATTCACTTATTAACTTGTATTCTTTACATTTCTTACAGATTTTTCCTTCTGTCATTTTTTAAAAAATAATTTTTATTATTTAAAAATAGTGCTTACAAATTTAACAAATAAATTAGCAGATGAATTACACCAGAGTTGTAAGTGTTTTTCCTAAAAGACGTGTTTATGTTCATTCTGTTGATCAAACGTGGGCAGTTGATTTAGTAGATATGCAAAAATATTCAAAACAAAATAAACATTATAAATATTTATTAGCAGTTATAGATGTATTTAGTAAATATGGTTGGTTAATTCCATTAAAAAATAAAACAGGAGTAACGGTAAGTGAAGCATTTAAAACATTATTTAAAGAAAGAAAACCAATGGACATTTGGTCAGATAAAGGATCAGAATTTTATAATCGACAAGTAAAAGAATTGTTAAAAGATAATAACATAAAATTATATTCAACCGAAAATGAAGAAAAATCTAGCGTAGTAGAAAGGTGGATAGGAACAATGAAACAACATATGTATAGATATTTTACTGCCTCTGGAACATTTAAATATTATGACGTATTAGATCAATTAGTTAAAAACTATAATAATACAGTGCATTCTTCAATTAAAATGACACCGGTTGAAGCAAGTAAATATAAAAATCAATCAAGAGTTTATAAAAATTTATATCCAGAAAAAGAAGAAAAAATTAGAAAACCTAAATTTAAAGTAGGTGATCGTGTGAGAATAACAAAGAAGAAGGGTAAATTTGAAAAGGGTTATACAACTCGTTGGATAAAAGTAATATTTGTAATTGAAAAAGTTTTAAATACAAACCCTATTACTTATAAAATAAAAGATTTAAAAGGTGAAAAAATTATAGGTTCTTTTTATGAAGAAGAATTACAGATGACTCAGTTTTAAATTTTTTTTTACTGTGTTAGACACGCACTAGAATTTCTTCTTCGGTGTACCCCCGGCTGTTTAATTTTTTATCATTTTTCCTGTGTAACTATTTTTTCCTTTTCTGCTGTTTTTTTTGGGGGGGGGTCAAAAATTTTTAAATTTTTTTCTCACTTTTTCTGTGTAACTCTTTCCCCTTCGGTGTACTCCAGGGTAATTTTTTTTGAGGGGTGGGGTGAAGGTGCTAAAGCTTTTTTGTTATTCTCTATAAACCTATACTGGTTATGCATATCCCGTGGGCGCGGCAAGGCGGCGGCCACGGGATATGCATAACCTATAACTACTGAGCTTTGCGTGAGGGAATAAATGTACATTGTTTCTATCAGTGATTAATGCTTGCTTTTCATGCAATTATCATTTTCAGTTAAGGCAGTACATAGCATATTGGCTTCATAGAATGCCTTGACTATTGTATTAACTTGCTATGCAATGGTGTGTTCCTGCCACCACTGTGTTGTTGTCAAACATCTTTTCTGAAACCGCTGGGCCAATTGGAACCAAACTTAGTCGCAATAGTCCTAAGGTCGTCTCATTTTTAAAAAATGTGTCTGGCAAGTCAACACGTCATCCAAGATGGCCGCCAGTAGGATCTTTGTCGAAAGATGGACCATATATATAAAGACCTTCTCCTCTGAAACTACTTGGCCAATTCGAACCAAACTTGGTCAAAATGGTCCTTAGATGGCCCCTTTAAAAATATGTCTGGCAAGTTCGTACCATATCCAAGATGGCCGCCAGCGCAGTTTTAGCATTGGACCCTATGGAAAGCATGCAAAGATCTCTGAAAACACTGCTGCAATTGGAACCAAACTTGGTCACAACAGTCCTTGGATGGTCCCGTTGAAAAAATTGTGTTCGGCAAGTCTGCATTTCATCCAAGATGGCCGCAAGCGGGGAATTTTGTCGAAAATTGGACAATATTGCAAGAATCTTCTCCTCTGAAAATACTGGGCCAATAGGAACCAAATTTAGTCACAGTGGTCCTTAGGTGGCCCCTTTTAAAAAAAATGTGTTCTGCAAGTCCACATCATATCCAAGATGGCCGACAGCGGGGAACGTGGTTTTAACTTTGGACCATATAGGGAAATATATTGAAGGATCCTATGAAAGTACATGGCCATTTGGAATCATACTTGATCACAATGGTCCTTAATTTGTCCCCTTCATAAAACATGTTCGGCATGTCCGCATATAGCATCCAAGATGGCAGTCAGCGGGGCTACGCACATTATTTAACCTTGGACCCCATGGGAAATCATTCAAAGATCTCCACTGAAAATACTAGGCCAATTGGAACCGAAGTGAGGCACAATGATCCTTAGATGGTCTTCTTCAAGAAAGGTGGTGGTTGGTCTACGCCGCATCAAAAACAGCTGACAATGGAGAACATTGTTTAATTTTGGATCATATAACATCAGTGTCTATCAACAAACTTGAAAATGAGACCATTAAACGTTGGGATTATTTTGACTTATTGTGTCAGCCATGACCCAGGTGAGCGACACAGGATCTTGAGAACCTCTTGTTTAATTATGCATAGGTTTAACACCACTAAAGCGGAAATAATTCACGTACATATGTGAATAAAGTCTTATTGTACACGAAATAGTTCCAAAGAAGTGTTTAAACTGGTACATTGTACATATTCAAATTGTTTGATAACTGAATCTTAATTAATTGAAAAGGTAATATTTCAGGATATTTTTACAAAGAAGAACAACCTGAATGTATTCCGTGTAATTGTGATTATACAGTAAGATATGTTCTATTGGACTGTGTCGATGTTTCCAACATACGACGCTTTTATTACAAAGCTGATTATGCTAAAGAGCTATTTACAAATGTCGCAGGCGACAAAATTATTCATTTTTGAAAAAAAAAAAACAGTTAATTAATGTAGTAAAACAAAGGTTTAATACCCAATTTTTTTAATTTTATCAAACTTGATATATTTAACTTTAATTGTCTTTTATAAGATTTTTATTTTTTTAATTTTTTTTAATCTGAAATTTATTTGATTTTGTCAACAACAAAAATATAAAGGCATTGAAGGCAGAGTTACTTTTTTCTCAATCAGGAAGTACTTATCCTCGTGTTGTTGACTGTCGGGGACCGGTTCTGTCTTATATTCAAGTTTAGAAGGAATGATTTTTCCATGAAAATTTGTTGAAAGATACCTCTCCAAGTTTAGACACATGTCACTTCCACTGAACTTTTATTAAATTTTCACAAAGTTTGAAACATTTGTAATTTACCATAAAAGTCTATGGGAGACTGAATTTCATACTTAACACTATAAAAATTTTTTTTCTAAAATTCTTTATTTTCATAGATTACTATAAAGTTGTATACATACTGTAGATTTTCCCTTTTTTGTAGTGGAAGGCTGGACGTTAAAACCTGCTTAATGATTTCACGAGTTTTACATAAACAACAGAAATGCACACGGTAGAGCCGGAAAATACATGTTTTACCATTTCTCAAACGCACTCTTTAGTGATATTACGTATTCTAATCATCAAAATAAGTAACATCTCAAAGGAATACAGCAATTAATGTGTTAGGGTAAAAAAGAGAAAAGAGCATTGTGTAAAGAAAATTTGAAGCAATTTTTGGGCCTAACATTTGCCATTTCGATGATACGCCGGCACTGCTACTATATTTCAGTTACATAGTTCATTACCTTAGATACCCATTAAATATACCTATGGTAGCTTTGATTGCCTTGATATAAATCATAAGCGAGTAATGTGTTCCCGTGGAAAGTGATTATAAAAACAATGATACATTTTCGGTTTGATGGGTTCGGGGTGGGGGTTTGTGAGCATTTTCTTTGTGAACGATAAGTCCCAAATCTTTAAACGAGATCTCAATATATAATTTTACTTAATTTTCATCGATTTAGTTACATTTTTAATCTCCGCTACACTACAACACAAATAAAAAACCTATAATAGGACCAAAAATTCAATAATGTGAACATTCCGAAAATCAAAATCAAAAAGCACTTATAAACCAGTTTGTATTGCATCCCATAGAGTCTGTAAATACGGACTTTTCTCTCGGAAGTTAGACAATTTACCTGATATCTGTACTATAGAAGACAAAACGGAAACAAAAATGGGTCTATGGGCTAATTTCTACGGCGATACTTCATAAATACTAGTATGGATTTAGTTGGTTAGGTAGCTATGTAATCCATGTTTATTTACGTTATATCAAAAACCAATAATGAGCAAAACTGAAAACAGTGTAAACATACCGATGGGTTTATGCCGAGCACATTCGTTTCTTAATTATTCTTTATCAGTTTTTATACCTCCAAAAATACATGGAAAAAATATTATTGAGTAGAGCCAAAAAATAGCAAGCGTTAAAATGGATAAAACAAGAGAAGTCTGAAAATCTGACATTGAAACATAAACCTGACCACCGGACATCCTTCATTTGCACTGAAAAGACACGAATTGTCGAAATGGCCATCTGCAGAAACTAAATTTACAGTAAATTTAGTAGGTATTAAGTTTTCATCTTATATACATTCATGCAAAAGAGGAGGTACCTTGTCATCGCATAAATCCTCAAGTGCTAATTGGATTTAAGGATGTTCGCTGGTTACATTTATGTATTTCTGTCAGATTTTCGGACTTCTCTGGCTTTATCCATTTAAAAGCTTTATAACTTTTTGCCCGATGACCCCCTAATTTTTTTTCATTAATTTATTTTATACATCTTTTGGAATATGCTGACAAAATTTTATTCAATTGGTGTTATTTTGTCACATTCTTTGTAGGATAACATTGCTCATGTTAAACCTATGAAAAATGTAGAGGAGTTCAGTTTCCCGCCATTTTTTGAAACACTTGTATCTCAAAAATTCCATTGGTAATCTATCAATTTTTTTGGCTTAAATTACTTCTTTATCAATTTTCTAACAAAAAATCACATTTAATTGAAATCATTGTTATTTTAAAATTGACCATCCTTAAGTAAGGTTATACAGATATAGTATACAATCTGAAGAGGTTCAGGAAGAAATATGGTTGCCGTTAAAATGCGAAAGGGGAATGAATCATTTTCATGCAAATGTGGGAGAGATACCCTCTCAATGCATATCCTCCTCATTGGCTTTCTTGAATAACTAAAATATCGAGGTTACTGTGAATTTACTTTCTGCATATGCGCATTTCGACAAATTATGTCTCTTCAGTGCAGATTATATCTAAAAGTTTGGAAGAAAATGAACTCAAAGATGTTTAAAAACTGATAGAGAACAAACAACCAATATCAGATCTGAATGTAAAGCCAAAATCATATAATGAAATATTGTACAGATGTAGTTTACAGCGTAAAAATATGCATTATGAAATATGGTTGCCGTGTGAAATTATCTTTAGTTTAACCTGATATGAGGAATGATGGAAACTTTTATGAGAAAATCATACGTTTCAGTATTCAAATGGGGAGGAGAAAAAATCTGTCTTTGAGTTTTTTTCAGTTTTTCTACTTACCTTGAATCCGATAAATCGGTAACACTCCGCCTTTTTTGTTGATGGCACTGACCAATGACATCAGTTTTGTAAAATAAGATTTATTTATATTCGAAGTCTCACTTTTTTAAACAGTTTGTGAGAAATAACCTGATTGATTTTCATGTTTAAATTATTGCTAGTTTAATAGCTTCTAGTGAACTGTTTAGGAAAATGTATGATGAACAATAATCATAGTACAGAAACAAAGTTAAAATCCTACTTCATAAAATAAGCAACTTCAAAAATATAGAAAACAAAGATCACAACCACAATGACTTGAACCACAACTGTAGAAGTTGAAGCTTTGAAGGTCTTTGAAGGTCTCAAGAGTGAAACATGTGTATATGTTTTTTGCTAAATGAACATAATATCAAATTATTGTGGATAAAGAAATTGAATGTGTATATATCAAGTGATGCCGGAATCACGTTGTTTGTACCGGAAGTAAAGGGACTGCATCTGGGAAGAATTGGTGCATATGCAGTTACAGAAAATTTTTACCTCTTTGTGCAATACTGCATGTCCTTAAACCAAAAGACTTCACCAAGAATGTTTAGTTAATATGTGAAGTCATGTGAAAATATCTTAAGGTACATGTAGAAAAGCAAAGACAAATGTATGCGTTTTTCATACAGATCTTTGCAATTTTTGTACGTTTTAAAATTTAAACATTTAAACAGTAGAGTGAAACCCATGGCCACAGTTTGAAAAACACGAAAAGATATTTCCTGATATATACCACCAAAAAGTTATACCAAGTGCCAGAAAAAATATTGAAAAAATCACGGAAGAAGAATACCGAAGGAACAAAGCACAAGATTACACAAATCAAAGTCCATAGACAAGGCAAAAACACCATAAGACAGACGACTAAAGAGACTACACACTTACAAAACGGACGAACACGGCAAATACAACACTACTAGCTAAAGCACTAACAGTGTTAACTCTTAAAATAGTAGGTTCTCCGAAAGAGAAGATTGTCCTGCTCTATATACAGCATCTATCACACTGTAAGTGGATAAATCCAGGGAAAAGTCAAAATCGGTAGAGTCAAATCCGGGAAGTCGTGAACCTAGCTCGAAATTTCTGTTCTCATTTGTGAAACTGACGTTTCAGATCTATCTTCGATGTCCATGAGACGGCAATAGAATATGTGAAGGGACGAAAGTAACCAGGGCTGAACATATCCCTGACTTAACAGTTTCTGTGATGGTGCTTTTGCTCTTTTCACGAAGTCACCATATGAACTACAAGCTCTACAGTAAGGAATCGAATGTGAAATATACACTCCATACGCTGGAAAGGGAGGTTTATTGATGCTAAGAATGGGAAAATTCACAATCGGGGAAAATAAAATCAGCACTGCACATTCATCAAAATGTTGTCGATAAAAAATTCAAGCATCTGTATTACCAGGGTACGTCATTTTCATGGTATTTCCTGTTTGACTAAGATTGATTCTTAACAAAATACGTTTTATCTTTTGCAATACCAAAAGGAACACATGCGTTCTCCGTTTTTGGTGCAGAGGCATTGATGTATCAGGTCGGAAATTACTGATTTTAGTTGACCATGTGGAAGGAATATATAAAGAGTAGAAACATTTAAATGCTGTTGCAATAGGCGAGACTGAGGAGAGTTGTTCAGAGATCTTTGGAATTTTTAAGAATCCATATCTGATTCACGCTGCTCGTAGAATAGGTTTTTTCTTAGTAGCTTTTTTACCAACTCTAACTGCTGTCAATAAAGTTGTAAGGAGTTTGGATAGGAGATTTGGGATTCTTGTAAAGCTTGGGTACCTTTTGAATGTTAGGGATGTACCCGTTATCTTTATCCACTTTAATACCATAGGATGCTAGCACAGAAGTGTGATTTTTTATTCTCTCGTCCCTGGATAGCTTTTAAATAGGATTGCCAGTGAAACCGTCAAAACCCATCCCCTTAACAAGACAGTCTAAACACTGTATCTTACAACCAAACATAATATTGTTGGAAACTTTGTTTGCAGGTACTATAATGCAATTTTCTTGAAGGTGTTTCAATGTTTTTAACACACAATATACTGGGCGTTTTAGTCTTCATAGATGTTTTCAAGCCACTGATACGATTAACACGTAATGAATTAATCGACCTGATTATGTTTGACAATGTCTCCACACATTCTTTCTCTTTGCTTGCCCAAATTCTGGCATAGTCCTCTGCTGCATCCATCATAATCTTGAAGTTAAACTGCCAGTTGATGTGCTGTGGTTCACGATTTTGGAACTTTTGAAAAGATATCTCTGAATTTTTGGTAATCAACAATACCTAGGTCACCGGTTATCACGTGTCCAGCAGGACTATGCTTGAATGTGGAAAAGGCAAGTGATTGTGCTTTAAATAAATCAATCTGGAAATCACTCAATACCTATTTATAATTGAAAATAGTAGGTGCAATGGTTTAGTGTAGGAATACGACATAAGTGGAACAGATTGGTCTTTGAAGTACGGGGGTTGTTTGTATTCACTGTTGTGTGTGCAGAATGTTGGAGATATTATTACCTTCTATGTCTTTGTTAAAGAACTGAATTTTAAGAAATGATCGGTTTTTAGGTTTATTTGCAGATGTTGTAACAGGCTTGAACAGTCTGTGATTGGAAATGTCCATAACGATGGCTGTTAATTTATATTCAAGAGAATGCCAGTCAGTCACAGATGAATATAAACATACTTTGTACAATGAGGGAAGTGTTGAAAGTGGCAAGGAAAACAATTTTTTACGAATGAAATGACATTTTCAAAACTGGAAGAAGGTCATTAACTAAAATGTCATGGGGGATATAATGATATTGGCCCAGTAATCCTCTCTTTGTAGACGGTAAGGTGTACTCAGGGTAATGTTGTTTGTCTAATGATAAATATCTCATGGAAAATTTCCGTCTTCAAAGAGACAACTTGGTCATCAACCAGTTGTCATTGGAAAAAAGTATTTCTCCTATGATTCACCATCATTATTTATTCCTTGCATGAATAATTATTTTGTGGTACACATCGATACTTTGAAGCTGTAATTAGATGTGAACTAGTTGTGTCGCTTTTACGGGAATTCGAGCGGCGCAAAGTAATAACACAACACGCATGATAGACTATCACTTTATCAGCGTTTCTATTGGACTACTGTGAGATCTCGTTGTCCGTGATTGACGTTTCATAGTAACGGTGTTGTTATTGGGGACAAAAAAGCAACGTTACAGGCCAGAAAACACAGAAAAGCAGTTCGGCAGTTGATTTATGAAAATCATAATAGAAAATTCTAATAACTAAAAACTCGTCATAGGCTCGTTTATCATATTTTAAAATTACATAACTCTAGTTGATATCCAGCGATATACAATCCTTTCTCGTTATGAAATCAATAAATGCCAGTCATGCTGTATTGGACATAATCTTTATTCCTATTCAGTATATCTCCGTATTCAGAGTCATTTTGTAGATTCGCTTAGAGTCGCCTCACTTTTTACAGTTCATTGATAAATTTCATTTTCAATGACCATGTAGGATCACGTGGTACGCCCATATAAATATAGTGATCTCGTGCAAGTTACTTCAATTTTCGCAGTGCCACGAAGAGTAACCTTACAAATATATTTAGATAAGTATTTTGTGATTTTAATTCTTCTTTGCCATTGTTCAAAAAGGAAAAGAAAGCTAGGGTAAAAAATCGAGGTTACTATTATGGTAAAAGAGCATAGATTATTTAGTGATATAAGCGACAATGAAATTAACACTTTGTGCAGTAAAATTAAAGTTGTTACTACTTCTGCTTTTAGAAATGATAGTCAGGTTGTAATTCCTTGAATAACCTCTTCTAAAAGTAAATAATCTTTAACCTCAGGTCCAGTGCCTACCTTTGCTCTTATCTATGATGCTGTTCCATACAAGGACGCAAGCGGAATATTTTGACGAGCAGTAAGGCGAACGCTGCTGTATTTGTTAATTTGGCATATTCTTAATGTCTGCACTAAACCATTATATTTACTCTCTGATTTATTTGGAAGTAGAACATCGGTAAGTAATAGTTGCAAACAGGTATCTTTTGCTCCTGAGCTCCTGATGTCGACTTATATTATGATACCCCGCAAGTGCCTGGGGAACGTAGAACGCTATTGTAGATATGCTGCATATGGTAGATACAAATGACTTGGATCGACAAATGCCCAAAACTAATGAAATGCTATTCCATGAGGAACGTCAAAAGCCTTCAGTTATGGTAAGTCATGAGGTACGGCAAACACCTCAATTATGCCATAATTTAAAATATGTGGACTATTCTAGCTTTGCTATTCACATGATTCATTGTATGCCAAGTGTAAAGGTTTCAAGACCAAGTTCTATGTCTGTAGATTAACACAAGAGGAAAATAATCTTATTTATGATGTAAATAACATTTTTTTCACTAGAGGTTTTAAACACAGTTTACCATAATCACAGGTTTTGCGCGATAAAGCCAACGTTAAAAGATTATTTGTCAGTTACATTTAATAATAGGGATGATCCGGTTGAATATTTTGATGAAATTGAATATGACCCTGATGTAGAAAATTCCCGATTTTAAATTCTTAGTTGAAGATGAATTTTTGGGGTACAAGATTTAGGATTTTTGCAGGATTTCGTTCATTTGCAATATGGGATAATTAACAGAATCCCCTGTTGTTTTAGAATATGTGGCCTTGCGCCTTGATCAAGTGTATACGCAGAAACCTATGATCGAATAGCTCTATAGAATTTTAGAAAAAAATTCCTCGTCCAAAAAATATTAAATATCTGGTTGTTTTTAAATAAAATGAGAAATTTTGCAAGATCTAATGATCTTTCCATACAATCCGTACAAAAATATGTAATTGCTGGTGTTAATTCCATTTTTTTCTGCCCCCGAGGGAACCCCGGGGTTTAGAAATAGGACCTAGTATCGCCGGCTTGCGGGGTATGAATCGGGCTGACCCGAGGGAACCCCGGGATATAGAAATAGGACCCAGTCCGTGGTTGTGCGGGATGAAATCTTTCGGATGGGATGTAAACTCAGATCCACGTGTTATATAGAAATAGGACCCAGTCCTTGGTTGTGCGGGATGAATAAATATACAACCCATCTTAAGCTTTTGGATTGGATGTAAACTCAGATCCACGTGTAGGAAGAAATGCCACGCTTCATGCATGGTCAATAACCCTTGTAGCAAGCTCTTTTTTGAGTGGTCCGTCGGTGTTCGGCTACAAGGCTTAATTCCCCGAACCTTTCGATTTCACCCTACTTTTCCAGTGGCAGTCAGAATTTCCCGTCCCATGACCCTTTCCATACCCTATTAACAAACTTGTTTGTCTTGATATAGCTTAAATATTGCTCAGTAGACGTTAAACAATATTCAATCAATCAATCAATCCATTTTCTTCTGTGTTAAATGATGTTGTTTCAGCTCGACAAAGTGGTGGTTTGTCCCTGGATTGGAAATCGACCTTCGAAAAGTTCGAATATGCCTTAAGATTATTGGGTTTTAGCAACTTTCAAATGAGCATGAAAAAAAGGGCTTTGTTGAAACGGCATTCAGAAATATCTGTAAACCTTTATTGTCTTTATCTGACAACTAAGTTTTTGGTGATAATCTATCCCGGAGAGTAGAAAATATTACTTGGAGTAAAAAAATTATACACAAAGTTATTGGTAACAGATTTAATAATTTAGGTTTTGATCAGAGGAAAAAGTTGGATAGAGGTAGAGGTTTTTACAGAGGTAGTAATACTAGACGTATTTCTACTTTTTAGACAAGAAGGTATTTACCTCAGACCCAGAGAATAAGTACCAGCACTGCCATTGGAAACAATGTATAAAAAAAACTTGACGGCTTTAATGCCCAATATGAAGTGAAACATGAGGTTAATACCGTTGGTAATGTTGCTAATTGTTTGAAAGAATGGTCTGAATTATCTTCAGATCCACGAATTTTACGAACTGTATTTTGATACAGCATTCAATTTACATCATCTCCAGTTAAAAAAAATACCAGATTTGCCCATTTAGTCTATTTACCAGCACTATCTTATTTCCAATGAAATTCATATATTGTTACGAAAATGGACAACAACTCCCGTGTGACCAACACAAGGGCAATTTATTTCAAATTTGTTTTTAGTTGGAAAAAAACTGGTGGTTTTTGTTCTGTCATAAATTGTAGAAAGTTGAATAAATTTGTAAAATATGGACACCATTAAAACTGTAAAAAAAAATAATCCAACCTGGTGACTACCTATTTTCTATTGATTTGACTGATGCATATTTGTCTTTTTGAATTGACAAAAAGGATCGGAAACATTTGCGTTTCGAATGGGGTTTCTTTATGTATTTGTTTGCTTGGATTCGGATTAAAATCGGCTTCGAGAATTTTCACCAAGATGGTTAAAATCCCTTTATCTTATTTACGTTCCCTGAGAACTAGAATTTCCGCACTTATTGATTATTCAATTATTTCAGAAGAAGTAAATTTTTGTCGTGATATAGTATAGCTTTGACAAGAAAAGTTTTTAAAATGTTTGGTTTCACTGTCTACAATGTTTAATCTCGACTAGTTCCATCTCAAAATATTGTGTATCTAGGCTTAATATGGGATACAGTTTCTATGACTATTTCTTTGTCGAAGGAAAAAGTTGAAAAAAAACATTAAATTTTAGTAATTTTGTTCTACGTAAAAATAAAATACAAAAATATCGAAGTTGGATCAACGGTATTTTGAGTTATCTCTAATCAGCAGAATAAGATTCAAATAATATGGAAAGCCAAAATCTAAAAGGAAGTCAACAATGAAGTACTCGTTGCCAAAAATATCGTAACTGGAGGCCAAATCCTGTACAAAGGACATCAATCGAGTGCCAGACACGGAATGAAGCCTCAGTTTTTTAAATCATTTTGACACAAACTGTTAATTTCTATAAAACGCAAGGTTTATTTTTCATGTCAGACAAGTCTGACTATTCGGATGGTGAATACCTTCGGGGGCCTTTGGTCCACCAGCAGTGGCATCGGCCAATTGGTTTTAAAATACAAAAATACACAAGTTGCATAAAAAACGGTTAATTTCCTAATGCTGTACACGTGTTTCAAGGAGTTACTTTTCATTAGCAGCATTAGAATAAAAAAATATGGAAAGCCGTAATCAAAAAAAGTAATAAAACAAGAGGCTCTCAAGAGCCTGTATCGCTCACCTGGACCATGGTCAATACATAAATTCAAATAAAATTCTATGTTAAAGGGTCCCATTTTCAAGCTATGTAAACAAACATTTATGTTATATGATCAAACTATTTTTCCTATTGCCTGCCATCATGGATAAGGGATGGATTTTCAGGACACTATTTAAAGAAAATTGAGTGTTGTGCCAAAGTGTATTTCCAAATGGCCAAATGGTTTTAAAGAAGATCTTTGAATGCACTCCAATATTAAACTATGTATTCCATTGGTAGCCAATCTTGATATGCTGAACATTTTTCCAGTTTACACTTCACCTCTATCTGTTGCAGTTTTTGAAACAAAAAATTTAATATGTATAAGTTTTGAAAAATTTACGAGAAAAGGACTATAACTCTGAGACGGGTTTTCCGATTTTCTTTAAAATTGCAGAGCAGATAAATCTCAGCATTTCTAAACAATTTTATTCCGTCAGATTTTTGGTATCTGCAACGAATTTCGAGTTATTTGCCAAAAACAGCAATTTACCCCATATGTCCTATTTTAGTAACAGCCGCCTTGTTGTTTGGCCCTCGGACTAACCGAACACATTTTTAAACTACATACCCTGGTGATGATCCAGGCCAAGTTTGGATTTAATTGACACAGTGGTTTCAGAGGAGAAGATTTTTTGAAAAAAAGTTTACGACGGACGCATACGGACGGACGACAGACGACGGACGCCAAGTGATGGCAAAAGCTCACCCTGGCATAGCCAGGTGAATTACCAAAATCATTTAAATAGGAGGGCAAATCAAGTACCAAGGACGTCCGTCGAGTGCCATACACGGAATGAAACACCTGTTTTCAAAGATTCCAATTTTGATAAAAAAAAAAAAAAAAAAAAAAAGGCAAGGTGAATTTTTTCCCTGTCAGACAAGTTTGATTATTGGGCTGGTGAATACCCCGAGAACATCTGTTCCACCAGTAGTGGCATCGGCACGATGTTTTCAAAAAGTTGCAAAATAAACGGTAAATTATTTTATGCTGTACTTGTGTTTCAAAAAGTTACCTTTCATTAGCAGCAAAAGAATCAAATAATATGGAAAGCCATAATCCAAAAAGAAGTTAACATTGAAGTACTTGTTACCATAAATATATAGGAGGCCAATTCCAGTACAAAGGACATCCACCGAGTGTCATACATGGAGCGAAGCTGAAGTATTTTTAAAGAATTAGAATTTTGATAAAAACGGTAAATTTTATAAAATGCAAGGTAAATTTTTCCTGCCAGACAAGTCTGACTATTGGGCTGGTGATTACCCTGATTTTTAAAGAATTATAATTATGATAAAAACAGTAAATTTATATCAAACGCAAGGAAAATTGTTCTTTTCAGACAAGTCTGACTATTGGGCTGGAGAATACCCTTAGAGACCTTTGGTCCACTAGCAGTGGCGTCGGCCCAATAGTTTCGAAATAAAAAAAATACCCAAATTGCATAATAAATGGTTAATTTTTTTATGTTGTACATGTACTTCAAGGAGTTACATCTCATCACCAGCATTATGATCAAAGAATATGGAAAGCCATTCTCCAAAAAATAGTCAACAAAGAAGTACTCGTTAACAAAAATATCGAAATAGGAGATCAAATTCAGTACCAAGGGCATCCACCGAGTGCCCTGCACGGAATGAAGCCTCAGTATTTTTAAAGAATTAGAATTGATAAAAACAATTAATTTCTATAAAACGCAAGGTAAGTTTTTCATGTCAGACAACTCTGACTATTGTGTTGGTGAATACGCTCGGGGACCTCTGGTCTACCAGCAGTGGCATCGGCCTAATTTTTTTAAAGATTAATTAGATTGTTTGTTTCTGCTTTTCCAGCAGTACTTTTAGGCAGATTTTGCTATAAAAAAATTAGAGAAAATAAAATAGCAGCCCTGAAAGAGTTTCATTCATATGAACGTTTTATTGAACTATCTGATGATGCAAAATTAAAAATTGTATGATTTATTAATAATTCAAAAAAAAACTTTGAAAGACATATTAAAACAGCGCCATTATATATAAAACTTATTATTGTAATGCTAGTCTTTCTTGTATGAGAACATGGTGTGATTGTCAATTTATTCATGCAAAATGGTCAAATGACTATGCTCACTGTCATATAAACTATTTAGAAGTGTTTGGTTATCCTTACATTTTGCCTTATCTATACATAAATTCATTTAAAAAATAAAAAAATAAATACCGTTGTTGCGTACTTAAATAATTTAGGTGGAATTAGATCAGAAAAATAAAATGGATTAAGAAAGCAGATTTGGCATTGGTGCCAGCATAGAGATATTTATATCACAACATTTCACATTCCTGGTAAGCATAATGTTTAGGCTGATTTCCTGTCCAGAGTTTATAACAACAGAAACAACGGCAGTAGAATACTGAAGGAACAAGGGAAGCGATGACTACAAAAATCGAAGCCCAAAGACATGGCAAATACGGCAACAGATAAAAACAAAGACAAAACAAGGACGTGAGACAGTTACAATGCACAGGAATAAAAAGATAACATTTTAAGAACTAAGGCACTCATAGTGTGAACTCCCACGAAATCGAAGGTGGCATCAGGTGGTCCGGAAGGGTAAGCATGTCCTACTCCGCTAGTGGCATCCGTCACACTATCAGTGAGTCAATCCAGGGTTGAGTCAAATCCGGTTATGTCAAATCCGTGAAGACGTGAAATCTAGCTGAAAATGTCCGTTTTCATTTGTGACACAGACACGTCATATCTGTCAATGATGTAATGGTGACGGTCATAGAATTTCTGACAAAGGCTGAACAAATCTCTGACTAAGCAGCTTTTGGGACAGTGTTTTTGCTCTAACTAAAAAGTCACTGTATCAACTGCATGCTCGACAGTAACGAATCAACTGTGAAATGTACATTCCATAAGCTGGAGAGGTAGGTATCAGAGTGATAACTAAACAAGGAGTTTTTTATGCCGCGACAAAAAGTCGGGGGCATATTGTTTTACCCTTGTCCGTCCCTTCGTCCGTTCGTTCGTCCGTCCGTACGAATGAAAAACACAACTATTCATGCCTTTTAGAAAGTTTGCAAATAAATTCTACCTACTTCAAAGGAATCTAACTTACAAAAAGTAGATGTACACACACATATCTTTTGGAATTTTCATATTGGCTGCCGTTGCCATGGAAACTGGAAAAAAGGAGAGAAAATTCAAAGTGCCTCAAAATGGATGAAACTTTACAGGAAGATTGCCTAGCATCCATAGAATTGGTTTTCTGGCTCAGAACTTCCTTTCATATTTTTTGGAAAAAGAAGGGGCATATCATTGTGTCCATACTTGTACTGTGTCAACAACTGTATTGTGTCAACGCCTGTAATGTGTCAACACACACTTAAATTTGCACTTGCCATATTGATTCAGGGTCAATGAGCGGGGGCATAATTGGTTGCCATTCGGCGGCAGCTCTAGTTTCTTCCTTAAAAGAAACGTTTAATTTAGAATTGCATTTGTTTGCATCCAAGTTCAATTATTGGCGGGATATTGGTAAAGGCAGGGAGAAGCCAAAATAAATAGCTCTTTCTTGTCCAATCCAAGCTTGGTTCCCAACTTGAATTACCTTAGCCAAAACTCAACCAATACAGTTGCCAATATCACAAAGCTTAGTTCTGTCATCTCTGGACAACTCGATTCACCAGTTATTGGACAGATTACATTTAACTGCTTGGACTACTAGTATTTAAAAAAAAAAACTGAAAATGAATGTTTTTCAGAGACTTTATGAGATATAATTGCTCCTTCATGGGAAAAAATTACAACAAAACAGTATCAAATTATGTTTTTTTGTGTGTAAAATGATGGGGTTTTGTTTGTAAAACTAATAATATAAACCCCCCTACTAGCTAGTATTCATGATATAATAAATTTTTTGTCAACATATTATGAATTAAGAAAATCATGTATTATTCTAAATTCTATAATGATTTTCTTATTTCATAAAATGTTGACAAAAATTCTTTTATATCACAAAAACATATAGATATAGACATATAGATCTGCAATATCAAGTGTTCATAAATTCATTGACAATTTGCCTGTGGAAAAGCATCTTTTAGTAGTGCGATTTTTTTTTACGGGTTAGCTAATTTGAGACCTTCCCGGCCAAGATATTCAGAAATTTTAGTTAAATATTTAGGGTCATTATGGCCATTGGAAAGATTGAATTTCAAAATCCTGCCGTGTAAATCGCATTATTTGCTATGGCTACGGCTACTGCTGAAAGATCTCAGACATTAAAATTTTTTGATATTTTCCAAAATGACTCATTCTAGAGATGGTATTACATGTATATTTAAACTAAATGAATTGACAAAACTGATAAACCTGGTAATAACAGATCTAAATTTTTCTAGCAGTACCGGATGCATCCTCTATTTGTGGTGTTGAAACATTTTTTCAAAATAGACTGAAACTCTTCACAAATCAAATACCTTGTTTATCTCGTACAATAGAATCATTTAGTTGTTAAATCTCAGACTTTAGCAACATCGTTTATTTGTGTATTATCTATTTCAGGAATAAATACAGAACATTAAGATCCTTAGCTACAGATCAGCTACAACTTCCAATAAATTTGTAATGGGATTACAAATTACATTCAATTACAGAAGTGATGAAATTACATTCAATTACAGAAGTGATGAAATTAGCATCTGGAGAAATCAAAGTGTAATCGTTGGATTTGAATTTCATTACACCATTTACTTAAAGGTGATTCAAGGACATACTTGAAAACGAAATTAAAAAATAACAAAAGAATTTCCATGACGTGGCTTTGACCCGATGCATGACCTCTCGAACAACCGATAAAAACACGGCTGAAAAGTTATCTAATCATATTAAAGGCAAATTTAATTCTAGCACATAAGTTATCTATAAGTGATAAATTTCGAATAGCTATTAGATACGAAAATTAACACATCGTGTAAGAAATAGACATTGCTGCCATATCATAAGAGAAACATAGTTTCTACAACGAGAACTAAGTTGATTAGTTTTCTCACATCGAGTTTTTTTTGCAAGTGTTTGAAAACGAGGCTTGGCGAGTTTTTAAATATTTGAAAAATTATTCAACAAGAAGTGATAAATTTCATAATTAACGTGTTTAAGTTGTAGAAAAGGTTTCTCTTACGACATAATGTAAAACACCGGGGATCGCGGGAAATTCCAAAAATTAAAAGCTTGGACAACTCGTGTGTCAAGACCTATCACACTAAGATTTTATAAAGATCTGACTCCTAAAACCAGAGTGATGTTGTCCATCGACGCCGGCGACACCAATTACAACGCGTATGACACCAGGTCCATGACATTATAAGACTGCATAAATTTGCCGACGCATAAATAAAGACAAAAAGTTATCTACAATTTTGTTTTGGCAGTATGCAAGAAAGTTCATTGCTCATGGCATATCTTGTCTGTTACTGATATTTAAGTTGACAATTATATGACAAATATAATTTTACCTGTGTTGTTTGGACTTTGATCTTTTTACTTCCTACTCTGTTGAAAAGCTGGACAAACAAAATGCTTAAAATGTAGAATTCCTAAAACAACAAAAAACCCGGTAGGTGAAATTTAATCCTTGTCAAAGTTTTCATTTGAAGAATTGTAAATATCAATATCTTTTAGTGAAATCAATATCTATTTTGAGCATAAAAAAGCAGTTGAACGCAATAACAAGCTGAAATTTCAGAACATGACAGTTCTGAGGGAGTGGACAGGGGGTTACCTCTCTCCTTTCTCCAGTCCCTTTCTCCCATCTCCCTTAACCCTGTGCACTCCCTTAGTTCTCCTTAAATGTGTATAATATTTTGTTGTACGAATGTACAGTCTGTAACTAGTAACAGTTACTGTTTATTACAGGAAAATGAATTTTTAAATAAATCGGTTTGCTATATTCCCAAAGAGAACTGTAAGGATCCGGAATCCGAAGGGCAAAAAGACAAAGCAGGTGCAAAATCATCGGACAAACTGGAAATAATAATGGTCCTGACATGGAACGGGCATTTCAAAAGTTTATTTTTTTGTATATTTTTTAAAGAAAATATTTGTTTTTTAAATTAATGCAACAAATTTCTTTAAATGTTACCTTTAAGTAGAAATTTTAGTTTTACTTGCACAATGGTTATCTTAAGACAACTGTGAATTTAAGTACCTACAAGATAAACCTTTAACACTAATGACGATAAAGTCAGAAAGTTATTATTTAGTTAAGAAAATAATTGATCGAAGCATTAACAAAACAACAATTTTTGTTGTCAGAATATTCTATCTTTGCGAAATACCATTTAAGAAACTATAATGTTATTTAACAACTTATTTGAAGTAGTATGAGCTTCAGCTTTAAGAAACATTCAGTTTCCTTTGGTTTAATTCATTCAAACAGGGTTCAATATTTTTGAACATGGATCATATTTTGGTCATAGGTCACTGTGAAATGCGTAAAATTGACAATATACAAATTTTTTCAACTTGCAATTTTATTTCTTGGTATTTGAAGGCAGTTTAGCAGCTAATGGAAAATGCATTTAACGTCTTGTATAACGTATATTCTTACATGGATTAAAATTTTTTTCCGATGTTCTATAAGCTCATTTTTCTAGGCAAAAGGCAGAATATCCGTAACTATACCCTGCCGTTGAATAGAACTAACATACATATTCAAATTTTTCTAAGTATTGAATGAGACATACAATGTGTATGTAATTTTAGTATTTACTACTTGTATTTAAAAACTAGGTAACTTTGATTAAAAGTGTTCAAACAAGTTACCTAACGAGTTCCTGAAACCTAAGCTAACATAGTAGACAAATAGGTATTGATTTTTTTGCTATATATATATATATATATAATTTATGTATACGATCTTTTACCTGTGCTGTTTGGGCTTTGATCGTGTACTTCCTGCTTAATAAAATATTTAAATACTTTCCCATGATGATTGTTAATAACAAAATACTGAAGTAAGTGTTAATTTAGATACTGCATATGCGCATTTCGACAACTTATGTCTCTTCAGTGCATATCAAATCAAAACGTTTGGAAATCCATCAACCGATATATGTGTAAAACCTGACAGAGAGCAAGTTATCAATAGGATCTAAACAGAAAAGCAAAAATCAGTTAAGGACATAGCTATGAACGAACAACATACTCCTTAGTGTGCGACTAAATTTCTTAAAGTAAGTGAGAACCGAACCGTCAATCCAAAAGCGAACAATCCAAGGACAATGGCAACACCAGACACAAAAAAGGCAGAAAAAAAACAGAGACACAACATGGGTACGGCACAGAAAAGAAAAATGAAGACACTCACACACAAAGATGAACAACGCGGACCCAATAAAAAACCATGGGTGAGATCAGGTGCACCGGTAGAGTTAGCATCTCCTGCTTCTTACAAGACACCCGCCGTGTTGAACATGTCAAATCCGGTAGAAAAGTCAAATTCGGTAGAGGAAACAACAATTAAGCTTTACAGGGAAAGATCTGTTGTCATGTGGGAAACAGATATCCCATAGCGGTCCACAAGATGGTGATGTCGACGGTTAAACTTCTGGAGGGATGACTTCAAGTTTTGGGTAACATACCCTTGTTGAAGTAGCCTATTTGTGAGCAAGTGGGCTCTGTCAAGGAAGTCACTGAATCGAACACAGGCTCTTGAATAGCGAATGAGCTGGGAGATGTAAACTCCATATGCCAGCGCTGTTACGATGTTGCTACAAAAAAAAGGGAAGTTTACTATTGGAAAGGTGAAGTCATCGCGTTTGTCGTACAGCTTAGTTTGAAGTCTCCCTCTGTTAGATATAAGATATTGCAAGTTTCCAAATTAAATCGGTTTTCAGGCCAGCGCCGAACATTGACTACTGGGTTGGTGCTTACCTTCGGACTAACAGAAGACTAGCAATGGCATCGGCCCGGTGGTAATAAATAAACAATTCTGAAGTAAATGTGAATTTAGATTCTGCTCTGCGCATTTCGACGACATATGTCTATTCAGTGCATATCAAATTAAAACATTTGGAAATCCATGAAGTGAAATATGTGTAAAACCTGATAGAGAACAAATTACAAATACGATCTAAAAAGAAAAGCCAAAATAAGCTTAGGACAGAGCTATGCCAGAGGGGGATATTACTTAATTTTGGAATGGGGATATAAGCAGGCTTTAGGGAAAATAGTTTATTCAAGTGGGATCATATCAAAAAGTTTGTTTTCATAGTTTGAAAAAAGACCCTTTTACATAGAAGTTTATTTGACTAAAATTATGTATTGGCCATGGTCCAGGTGAGCGATACAGGCTCTTGAGAGCCCCTACTTTTGTAATATTTTAGTTTTGTCTTCGTCGATAATGTTTGTGGAACAGATTTGTCCTTGTCTATGTCTGGATACTTCAGATACAAACATTTATTTCAAACTTTTACCTGGGTGCTGTTTGAGGGTTAAAGAACTAACATGCACCATGGAAATTAATTGGTTTTATCTACGGATCAGAAAAATGACAATAATCAGTCAGCCAACAAACAGATTTCTCAATATCATATTTTACTGGTTGTATGACGAGTGCCATACGTGGAGCAGATCATGCTTACCCTTCCGGAGCACCTGATGATACCTCAGTTTCAATAGGGGTTCTTACTGCTAGTGCTTTAGTTTTGAGATGTGCTTGTTCATTTTTTTGTTCATTTGTTTTGTCTTTGTCATACTGTCTCAATTCGTGTTGCTGTGAATTGCGGTGATTTTGGATTTTATGATTTTTGAACTTCCCTTTCCTCGTTCTTGCTTCAGTATTCGTTCGCCGATGTATTTTGAACACAATTTCTTATAATTAGATATTGTAATTTTAAATGATATCGACTGAGGCTACTACGAAGGTTATTACATAGCTGTCATTCCCCGGAAACGATGAAAATATTTAGCATGTTCTAATTGAAAGACCTAAAAATAATAAAAAAATAAGTATAACCTTCACCTACGGATAGGTATATAAACATAAGTTACCTGTGTTAAGTCATTCATTTGTCGAGACGGTGAGATGTGCTCACGATTGAAGCAGCACTTTTAAATTCTTTTACGTCGTTTCATTTATTATTTCTTGTGAGTTTTTCGAACTGTTCGTAGGTGACTATATTTGTAGTTTGCACCGAATGTAGGTGCGTGCTTTACCTGTGTATTTAATTTACACGTATTTATCACACAGCGTTGCTGGGGCTTTATTTACGATAATTTATATCTATGATTTATAATTTCATCGATGGCAGATTATGATATTTTAAGTATTATAGGAGTAAAAGGTAGCGGCAGCGAGATTGACTCGGCCGACATCGTGTTGTTCTGTAGCTGGCAAGTTTGTTTTTTGATACTTATGAATTTCATTGACTTTCCATCAGACGTTTCATATAAAAGTGTACACCTGTATACAGGTAATAAAGGTTGCATTACACAGTTAAAAAAGACAATGGAGAAATGTTTTTATTTGTGTTTCTCTTAAACTACAAAACTTAAAAAAAATAACCAATAAGTGAAATTACCAGTAAAACTTTAAATAAGATCTAGCAAAGTATAAATATTTTACGAAAGGATATGGAGTAAATGAACATGAGACAATAACACATATGTTAACTCCAACTGCAATGATTTTAATGAGCTGTATGGCCATTTTGGAAATGTATTCCTCATCAGCAGCACTAGAACCCAAACAAAGGAAATCCATAATTTCAAAATGAAATCCGAATAATCAGTAATATCAAATATAGCTTAGGTCATTTGAAATGTTTTCTACTAGGAGAACAATTTATAATTAAAATGAATACGAAATATTTAAGGCTGAATAATACTGAAGATAAAAACGATATGTCTTGATTTTTCCCAGGTGACTATGGAGACTTCAACTACAGCCGTATGTGGGGTTTGTGATAATGAACACATCACTATTTGTGCAGAATATTGGTGTCCGGAATGTGAAGAGGGGCTGTGTGGAGAATGTCACAAGTTCCATAGTAAGTCCAAAGCATCACGAACCCACGGCTGTATTCCTGTGGACCAATACAATAAACTTCCGTCGTCTATTTCTACAATAGTTCATCACTGCAAAGATCACGGGATAAAGTACACAAATTACTGTGCAATCCACGATACACTGTGTTGTCCCGAGTGTATCTCAACGACACATGGAGATTGTAAAGGGTTTCTGTTGTTGAAGGAAATAATAAAAACAGCAAAAACGTCAACACTGCTCGACAACATGGAACAAAGTTTGAAAGATATTAAAATAAACAGTGAAAAGGTAATACAAAACAGAAAGCAAAATTTGTCTACCATCAAACAACAACGACAAAAATTTCATGATGACATAACAAAACTTCGTGCAAAAATAAACTCTCATTTAGAATCCATTCCACAAGAATTGCTAGCCGAGCTAAACGCAATGGAGAAAAAAATAGAAACAAAAGTGGGTAATTTGATAGATCGGCTGTCGCAAGAAAGACAGTCTGTACACACATTGAAATTTAATATTGAAATTATAAAAAAGTATGCATCTGATTTACAGATATTCCTTGGAAGTAAAACGTACCAACCGGAAGTGGAAAAAGCGGAGAAATACATGAAATCTCAATCTGAAGATGAAAGTCTAGATGAGTTAAATTTGAATTGTTAAACTAATGATTCGATTTTAGAAACAATACATAAATTAACCTTGGGGTCTGTATCTATAAAAAATGATATTCCGTCACTGGTCCTTACGACAGAGAAAGAAAAACAAGCACAAATCACGACAGTGATACAACAACCGTCACCAAAGTCAATTCATGATATCAAACTTTCGTTACTTAAAAAGTACAACATCCCTAAAACCAGCATTTTGCCCTCCAACTGCAGAGGCTGTATCATTCATACGAGCGGTAAATTGATATTTACAAACAGAACTGGGTCTAAACTTATTGTACTGAATGATAATGGTACAGTAGACAAGGACATTCCTTGTTCGTCGTTTGTAAATGACGTCACAACTATGTTGCCGTAACAACAGACATAGGTAAAGATATCATTAACATTTATTCTGGACAAAAAGAAAAAGTTATAAAGACATGCAATGGGTCTTATGGAATAACACGTTACGAAGGTACATTACTGTGGTGTGAAGAATCCAAAGGTTTACAAAGAATGGATCTGTCTGACTGGAGTATTACAACTCTGATTGAACAAGAGAAGCTGCCAACCGAATCTTACGTCACAACGAAGGGAAACAAGATTTATCAAACAAAATATATAATTAATACCGTGACGTGTTACACCATAAAGGGTGAGAAATTATGGGAATCACTGCACGAAATGATACATTTATTGGAAAATTAAATGCATC
>MJUU01041238.1:0-13123 GCA_002080025.1 Modiolus philippinarum
CACATCTCAAGAACACACTAACAACTGGCACAAATACGTTTCCGTATTAATGGTTAGGACCGACCTGAGTGTATTCCGTGTAATTGTCCTTATATTACTTGACTGTGTCGATGTTGCCGACACACGTCGCACATTATACAGCTGATTCTCTTAAAGATTTATTTACAAACGTCGCTGGCGACAAAATTATTCAATTTTTAAAAGCTGTTAATCTGTATAGTAAAATATAAGTATATTATCAAATTATTTTCAAATTTCATCAAATTTGATCTATTTATCTTAAATTTTCATTATATATTATTTTATCTTTTAGAAATCTTTTTATCTGTACATAGCAATACGTTTTTAGTGACTTTTTAACTAGTATATATTTATTATAATATTATCAACAGTTCACGCCACGATATAGCTGAAATATTGCTAAAGTTGGCGTTAAGCAACAATCAATCAATCAATTCAAGAAATTTAACAAAAATGTTTGTCCTATAATTGAAACAAATTCTTAAACTATATGGTTTCGGCAATGCGGAAAAATAAGTGGT
This sequence comes from Modiolus philippinarum, assembly GCA_002080025.1. NCBI lineage: Eukaryota > Metazoa > Mollusca > Bivalvia > Mytilida > Modiolidae > Modiolus > Modiolus philippinarum. The sequence continues at coordinate 543 of MJUU01041238.1, forward strand.
CTTTGAGATTTTCAGGATATTTACCAAGATGGGATCGCATTTTATCAATTTAGTATTCGTGATTTTGATTTCTTAATCAAATACCATGCCAAAATATAAGATTATGTGCTAAACTTTAAAATTAAAAGATATGAGTATATAATTACCAACGTTGACCCAATTGAATCGGACGATAAAAGCTCCAAAACCTTAGTGCGCATCTATAGACTATCTGCAATACAATTTAATCCCTTATCCAAAAATATATTAGGCGTTACATACCACATGTTTCAAAATCGACATCTTGTGTCTGTTCTTTGCACAAAGACCAATATATAAAATTGCGAAAGCTTATTGCGCATCTACAGCGTAGAATGCTTTGGAATAAGAAACAAATGGAGACCAAATGAGTAATTATCTCTATAGCAATTTGCGTATTTTTATATATGCGATAGTTGAATTATAGATTATTGATAAGACACAAACAAAATGTGTCAGGCTCTGGTCCTGCCCTTAACATAGTTGACCAATAGTGGTCCATATATTTATTTGTTTGTTCTTATTTATGTTCAATTATACTGTATGTAGCTATATTATGATGCCTTGTATGGGTTCTTGATTAGTATAATAATTTTCTTAACTTATCTTATCTTATATATATATGCAATAATTTTACAAAAAAAGTAAATCCCTAAACTCTCAAAATGTAAGAGGAGAGTGGGACGGACGGAATGACAGATGGAGAAAACAACATTATCCCCGAACCTTCATTCGAAATTATGGGGATAAAAGTTCTAAACTAGAATAATTATCACAAGATCACCATGTATTTAAGAAATCAGCAATTCCAATGTAAGACCAGTATATGACCAACCGAACCTTTTATTACTTTTAAAATTAATTTTAAAATTAGTCCGATATTTGTGATAAATGAGAAATTTCGGTATTTCAGAATTTCAGAATTCAGTAAAATTGTTAAATAGCTATCAAACAATGAGTATTGTATATGTATCTGAGAATTTCTTGTTCCCAGTAACAAATTGGCTTTTTTGATTTTATACAACTTTGCACTCCACGAGACCAATAAATGTTCAAACGGAGCAATAAAGTTATACAGAACAGGGGTTTACCCTATTTAAATATTATCTTTTGAAACGACGTAATGATCGAGTATTGTTTTATTATATTTGATTGACATTGCTAAAGTCGATGAGGACAAACAAAAGGGACATGGTATATCTGATGTAGGTGTAAATTGGGTGTGACCTGGAAATGTCAATCAATGTTAGTGTGCAATATGATTTATCATAATCAACTGCGCAATCACATATTATGGTGCAGGTTCATAGAAACAAAGGTACAAATATGAGAAACTGCGCAAATGAATGTGATCAATACTATTGATAAAACTGCATACCTTAGGCAACAATGAAATCAGCTTCGACAAAAATGCATTTCTGCAATTCATTTTTTATTCAAATGAAAAAAAAAATCGAAATATCTAGGCACCATTATATACATTTTTACAACTATTTTTTTATATGGAAAAAAATATTCAATTTAGTTATTAAATCCAAAGGGAAATATACATAATGACAGAATATAATATGAATATCCAACAAGATGCTCAAGTTTGAACACAGAGCTACCTGCTGTGACATATGAAATCTAATTATCCCAACTTCTGAATGAAAGTTCGAGGATAATATCTTTACCTCCGTGTGTTTGCTCGTCTGTCAGTCCGTTTATCCGTCCGTCCGACACGCTTTTCTTGTGACTAAAACTCCTCCTACATTCATTTTTGCAGGAGTAAGGAATAAGCCTGCTGCCTTTTGAGCCTCTACCATTGTTTGAATACCATGGTGAGATCTCGGTTCAGCCCAATACTTGCGAGTAGATGCAGGATATCGTTGGCTTTAATATGCTTTCGTTGTGTCCTGCAACGACCCCAAACACCTGTTTGGGGTCGTTGGTCTTGATAAACGCAATTAACACTGTCGAACACTCTAAAAATTTTGGGGAACTCGCCGAAGCAAGAAGCTTTTGAGGTGTCACATTCATTTATAGTCAGCCGCACTGCAGGATACGAACATTGACGGTCACTGACTGTCTTGAGACTACACTGAGGTCGTGACGAATTTTATGAGATATCCCGTGCATTTGTCTACACCTTGCTGGATTAGACGCTGTCACTTGGTGACTCTGACTGCTTTCTCATTAATATTGCACTGGGGCTTTTTCGGTTTCAAGTATTTGAAATGCCTTGTGCATTTATCATCACTAGGACGACATGGATGCCCATACTGATGGACATGGACTGCTTTCACACTACACTGTGGCTGCAGTAGTCGAGGATTCTGGCGAAAAAAAAACGTTACCCTGAGGTCTCTCCTTGGAAATCTTCATAGTTATTTCGATACGCAAGCATTTCAGCACCGAATCTGCAACATAAGAATCCCGGGGTATGCCTTTTGGTGATTAGAACACGTTCCATTTGTGCTTGCTCTCGCAGGACTGTGGGTACGGTGGTCTCTAGGAAAAATTCTCCGAAGTTATCCAGTTTTATCTTAGACTACAAAGTTCTCGTCCAAATTGCTTTGAAATTTCCCAGTCGCCTTGGTTCTCGTGAGATCGATGATCAAGAAAACGTAGGGCTCATTAGACCAACAGCGGTCACACATGGCATCGAACTGTTTTTTTTTGTGTGTGAGGTCGTTGCAATGGTCCAGGCAGAGATGCTCTCTATTCTTATCGTCCTGTTTGAATGGGTAGATGGCGTTGGCATTCTTTCAAATCGATTTCCTGGGCACCTTGTAGCAGTTCTGACTTAGGTAAATGTAGCCGACGTTATGACGACCGTGTACGTCGTAGTCTAAGCACTTGTTCATCAAGTTTCGAGAATCATGAGATTCTTGTGGGTTTGGCCGAGCTGACAGAGTCGCGAACATCGTTCCCTTGCTCGAAGAAGAGCAACTCGATACCGACTTGAGTGACTGCTCAAAATTTGAAAGCGATCATAGTCGAGTCAACTATTTCTAATAACAAAATACGTTACCGTTGATTTATTTTCTGCATATGAGCATTTCGACAACTGATGTCTCATCAGTGCAGATCAAACCAAAACATTTGGAAGTCCATTAACCGAAAAACATGTTAAAACTGAGTGACTTTTTACGCGATGAAAGGAATACAAGTTCAACCTGAGCAGCATCGATGTTTAATGACTGGCTAGAGTCACTCGAGGACCAGGTGCAGGGTGCCTTCCTGACCATCTTCAAAGATTACACGCCAAAGAAGCTGTGGACCAATAAAGGCACCGAGTTAAACAACAAGGAGGTGATTATATACTCCAGAAGCATAGATCGCGTGCCATGCATGGATCAGATCATGCTTACCTTCCGGAGCACCTGATGATACCTCATTTTTTGTACGGGTTCACACTGCCAGTGCTTTAGTTATGTGGCGTTCTTGTTCATTTTTGATTATTTGTTGTTTTTTTGTCATACTGTCTCAATTCGTGTTGGATGTGAATTGCCGTGAGTTTGGATTTATGATTTTAGAATCCGCCTTTCCGTGTTCTTGCTTTAGTATTGTTTGCCGACGTATCGATCTCTACACTACCGAACATGAAAAGAAATCGATTGTGGTGGAACGCTTGCACCATGAATGATAAGTGCTTCTCATCAAATTCCATGCGCACCTACCCACAAGTCGTGTACGATTTGGTTCACCAGTACAACATTACCAAACAGCACTCCAGGATTTCTGAAACCTATACGGTGTCCTACCACCTATGCGACTGCCTCGAATCCATGAGTCGGAATCGCCATGAAGGACATATTCGAGAAGGGATACCCACTTCCACTGGAAAGGAAAAGTGCTAATCGTACTCCAGGTCCAAAGTATCGCCTCAAGGATCCCTTCTAATAGTCCCAGCCTCAGCGGACAAGGAAGTCTATCTCACGAAGATGATCTTGCAAAGGCGAACCTAAGGAGGTGTAAAAGAGGTTAAAGTGAAGTTGAGAAGGTAACACGCGACCTTCGAATCCCGGATCAAACAATCCGATCTGCAATAAGCCCATATCAGTAATCTTTTCGGTTCTTTGAGAAGAAGAGGCCAGAAAGGCTATAAAGGATTAAGGGAAGGTAGGGCGGACTCAAATTTGGGATCTGCTTGTGCAGGGTAATCAAGGTATCTCTTAGACCTACTTCACATAACATTCTCTTCTAGGATGTCCATCCTAGCCTGCATCTCTGCAGCTCTTGCCAGTTGTTGTCATTCTAACCCTTGATGGCTGGTTCATCTGCTTGGGTCCCTTCCGGTATATTGCGGATCGCAAGGTCTAGTATAGGTCGGTGCTCATCTTGCCATTGATAATCAAAACGCATTTTGCCTGGTAAACCTTGTCTCGCACATCTGCATTGACCAAAGGAACCATGTCCTGGATGGCTCATTTTAGGTACATCTTGAGCTGACTGCACTGCGGCTCTAATGCTTGGACGGCTTTCAGGGCATTGGTCAGCTTCCGATTCACCCACCGCTTCGATGCTGTGTCTGAATTATCCTTAAGATCTGCCATCCCGATGATACGATTGTCATTCATCTCTAGATGATTAGGTATGGATCGTCTTGATTTAAAATCATCATTTATTTATAGCAAAATACTACATCTTCGAAGGTACACACGCCACCAGCAGCTTCAAGCATGCGAATGCAAAAGTGTCCACAAACAGTACGTGCCCGAACCACTGCAATTCATCAATGTTTATCGAGCCTCGGACTGCAAATAGTTTATCATGTAATTATAACGTTCAGTTTCATTGGTTCAACGGCACGAAAAGCAAAGACTATATCTTTCGATATTTCAGTTTGCTCATTAATCAGCCGCGTAGAAATAAATTGCAACAAACATTGACGTCGTTATCATGAATCACACAGTTTGCAATGAACTAAAATGGAATAGCAAGGATTAAACACTGACTTTTTAGAAATCATCTTTGTATAAACTACGACAGTTCAGCCATAAACTAAATAAAGCCCGAAAGTTTGTGTGTGACCTGCCAGGGATGGGGTCAATTACATTGGAAAGTAATTAATTAAATTACAAAAACTTTCCCAAAATGTTCAATTAAATTACAATTACAATTACAAGGATTTTAGAATGTAATTAATTAAATTACAATTACTTTGCAAATGTAATTAATTAAATTACAATTACTTTGCAAATGTAATTAATTAAATTACAAATTACATTTGAAGCCAACGTTTTTTTTAATTATTTATTTTCAAGAGTTATTTATCATGCTAACAAATGAAAATTACTCTAAGAGCCATGAAGGAAAGAATTACATACCTATTCTTGTAAAATAATAAACAACCAAAAAATTGACTGATGTGATTACAGATAAACTTTATCTACATCAAATGTTCAAATGTATTGTTCTCGAGTCTAAACTTATCTAACCCGAAAGTTTATCCATTCTTTCTATTGTGGGCTTGTTATTAATTGATTGGCAAGTTAATTTAATTCATTAATATTTTGAGGTATCTCCAATTCTTTGAATTTGCAGGCAGCCAACATATATCCAACTTTCATATATAACTTTAACTTAAATGTGTGAAAACTCAGCAGACAGTTTTAACACATCAAAAGAAAATTCCTTTAATTGGAAAATGTGTATGTATTTAAAAGATTTATTATAATGCCTAAGGTCACTAATTAGACACTAATTAAGTCTTGTTTATCACTAACACATAAGTAAATATGACAAACAACTAATTAGAAGCCATATTGCTGTATGCATTTATAATAAAATACAAAAAAGATATTTTTGACTGTTTATACAGCAATTTTATAAACTTAATTTATATTTCAAACATTAATTATCAAGAGTTGCTCTATTAAAACAACTAAAATTTTTAAAAATGCATCAGAGGAAACAGCAATTTGTAAAATGTCCACATTTGAAAACAAGAGAGAAAAAGTGCTTATTCTTGTATGAAAAAATACCAAGTCATAATAACATTTTGTGTAAAGAACTATCTAAACTTTCTTGAATACTCATAAGATGCAAGGAAATAGCAACCTTTCATTCACTTCCTTTTAGCATGTAATTGTAATATGTAATTGGAAAAGTAATTGAAATTACACACCTTTTTTGGTAAGTAATTAATCAAATTACAATTACATGTAATTCAAATTTTTGTCAATTACACAATACTTTCAATTACATCAAAAGTTGTAATTAATTACAATTAATTACAATTATGCATTACAATTACCCCATCCCTGTGACCTGCTAGAGTTTATACATACATATTTTCCTAAAAACCATTATTTAATCCTAAAATGTACTGTGTACCCATTTGTTGCTCATTTATTTATTCCTTCAACAAACAAACATTGTCTTCATAGTTTCTCCAGAATCCCTAAACACAACACCACACATTACTCACCCTACTAGCGATATCATTTCTCCCTTACCGATATACCATGTATTCAAGTCTTGCAAATAGCGAATTCATATCAAGGCAGTCGCCAGATTAGAGAACAAGGTTGGTGTACCTTTACAATCTTAAGATCATTTCGTACGAGAAATTACAGCACTTAATGTCCATGAAATACAACTTATTCGTAGTTAAAGTAAAGAAGTAGGTTAATTCAATCAGGCGTGATGAATTCAAAGATTTCATATGTCTAGATTATCTATGGCCGTCAATTCACAAACCCATCTTTCATGAAATTCTTCATAAATTTGAACCTGAATTGCATAAGTCTCTTTTCGATGTAACGAAATGAGGGATCCTTCAGAAAATACATTTCTAATATCTAATGCATACTTGAACGAAATTCCTCGAAAACAAACATTGGAAGATCATCATCATTACAATCTATGCAATCATATTTATGAAGAATATGAAGTCTCTTTTCAATTCTGTAGTGACCGTGGGCGAAGGTGCTAACGACGTCGGGGAGGACGTGATGCTTGTTGTCATTAGCCGAGAGCGCCTCCTTGTTGATCTCCCCTTGTAGAGGTGGTGGTGGTGGCTCTACATCATATTCATTTGCCTGCATATCTCATGTTGGGTGTCAAGGAATTGCATGTAGTCGTCGAAGGGGATGCTTGTTGGTTTCACCGTCATCTACCTCGTAGGCATATACATCTGCTCGGAGCCTCATGAACTCAGTGATGGCCTTGCCATCGCACTCGTCCTTGAACATTCCTAGGATCTTCTTGTTCACTCCGGTGATCATGCCTGAGGGTTGCTCGACAGGGTAGTTGAAGGTATCAAGCTTTTCCAGCAAGTGTGGTGTGATATTGTAGAAATTTTCAGTTTAGAGTTCGTAGGCCTGACTTTAGGTATCGGTAAAGACTAGCCCTGCGTTGTCATGAATTCGTAGTTTAAGTTGTACATCAGAATCATTTAGATTTCCAAGATGCATGTTCCAGAGTTGTCTGGCTTATCGAACTTGACCTTTGTTTTCTTCAAGTGAACGGCTACCAGGTTCTCGATGAAGACGACACGGTGATCAAAATTGTGCTTGGCCACTAGTTTGAGCGCCTGCCTCTCGTTGTTGACCACTCGGATCGTGACCCGCTTGCTAATGTTCTCTATGTTCTTGCAGAAGACCAATATTACGATCAGCCTGAAGAAGTCTTTCTCAGATTTACTTTGGGCATTGTCTGTTTGAGCCATGAAAAAGTATGCGTTTTACGCTTGCTTGTTGAAATGTGGTACTAGCTTGCTCACCTTGTTGATTTCCACATTATCTGGTGCAAGTGTATTGTCATAGTGAGCGTCAATACACTCCAGTTCCCCCGGTTGTCCCACTCGAAATCTCTTGTTGGTAAGGGTAATGACCTGGCCAAACTGAAGTGGTTTTTGGCGTCGAGATAGCTAAAGGTCTTTGTAAGCTGAGAGCTGTCGTTTGTGCTCATGTAAATATAGCTGACCTTTGATCGAATCTCAAACATCGTCAACGTGTCTGGATGTAAAAACAGCTCCAATCTTACCTAGATGGTTTAGAAGTCTCCCTCATAGACCGGTCCTTGGGATGTAAAGTAGTGCGGGGAGTCAATCCTACAGTTTACCATACTCATCTGCCTGAAATCCGTCCTACAAAAAATTCTCTAATATGGCCAAAACTCTTTCCAAGTGGAGATTTTGATAGTCCCGCAATGTCTGGCTGTCGAATTCCTCCAACATTCGTTGGGCGTGTGCATAGACCTCGTCGCTTATAGCTGCGTTTCTTCCCAGCATGGCAGGTTAATGACAGGGTTACACTTTTCCTGATAATCAAAAAAGTTCCTTCACAGCCTTATATTTCTAATCAGTAAAATTCCCTGATCAGCTAAGTTTTCCAGATTTTTTTTCAAGATTAAAATTCAAGGGAGCTCAGCAGAACCTCATCTAGTCGACAAATCTCATCCTCAAGTCCACATCCACTGTCTTTGCGAAGCTGATGTACTTTTCGTGCATGTGACCAGGGCACCGTCAAATCCAAATTCCTTTACAAATAGATGGGTATCATATCCACTGAGGTTGAAGACGATGTGTACATACTTATGGAAATCTAAATTGCACTAGATGTGTTCTGCACCGCGATACCTATGGGTAAGATGGTCATAATAGCCGTCCTTCTTTTGCCAATGTGACAATGTGTACTTACCCCTAAGCTCTCTTTATCTTTGTCCGTCATCACATATCGGCTTGTTTTCCTTGTAGAACTTGGCAATTGCTCTCATTACTTTCTCCATGCACTTCACAAACTGCAACATCCATATTACCAGCGAAATTACTGTCTCAAAAACTTACAAATCAAGGTTATGCTCAATCACTGTTGCAATTGTCACTACAGAAAGATTACGGTCGTCACCAAGATTTGACAGATCGTTACAATGTTTCTATTTCACAGATGAGAATAGACATTTTTGGGTAGTTCCAGAGTTTATTACCGGATTGACAAACACAGACTGTGAAAAAGCGGACTTTGGAGTCAGACGGGTGCTAGGAGTAAATCGTATCATGCTTACCCTTCTGGAGCAAATGGTGATACCCCAAGCTTGTGCTTTTGTTGTGTTCTAGTGCATTTTTGTTTATTTGTTTTGTCTTTGTCAGGCTGCATTCCTTTTTCCCGTTTGCTTCGGTATTCGTTTACCGATATACTCCACAGTAGATGACAATCTATTTATTTTAGATCTACCAATTGTCCCCTACAGTCACTGCATGGAAGATCTAACAACATCCTATTTTACTTTCTGTTTCGATGATACATTCGAAATCCTCGGCTTTTATCATGAAAATTAATGTCTTCAAAATTTTGTAGACTAGATTCTGATTGGTTGATGTCAACGGTCATAGAACTGAAAATAAAATGGGATGTTAATAGATCCACCATGCAGTGACTGTAAAGAACAATTAGTAGATCTGATTTTAATTAGCATTTTTCACTCGTTAGCAGAAACCGGATGGTTCGTATCGTTGAAACTGTTTGGTGTAGGCCCTTGATGGATCTGGCTGGCAGTTGTCGAGCTTTTAAGTGAAGCATTCAGAATATGAGTATATTATGATTGGGATCTTTATCAATATTTTGCGGTTATGAATTCCTACGGTTGGCTCGTGCCGAGCTTCTCAATGAAACATTCAGAATCTGCGTATATAATGATTGCGACATTCATCAATATTTTGTGGTTATGGAATCCATTAAAGGTTGCTTCGTATGCATATCGATTCTAACCGCATCCTTCCGGTTGCAATATTCCATATGCTCATCTAACATATTCTGTAGGGAGAAAGAGACAAACACCTTCGGCAAAAGTAGACTGGCTCTTTATGCTCTGTGACGACGTCAAATTACTTGAAAGACTCTTGATCAAGCAGTCATGTTGCTTGCTTTTGTTGGTCAGGAACATGAAATCCACGTGTCTGGCCCCTGTGTTCTTGGATATCCTGAGGGATATGCCTGGAGATCCACCTCACCATCCACTTTCTTTACGCCATCGACACCAAAGACGTTAACATTTATAATTGCATTCTGCCTCTCAAATTCATCGATTGCCTTGAGAGAAACTGGGAACCCAATGCCCCCAACACCAACTGTTTGTACATCGTCACTCGGTTTGATGGTTTCCGCTCCAACTCGTATAGTGAAAGTCTGATAACACAGCCCATGGGATCAGCTATCATCCTCATTTCTCACATTGATTATAGCTTTCTTTTGATTTATATTCTTTGGAAATAGTATGCAAGAGCTGCCCTTGAGGAGGTTGAATTTATTCAAATATATTTCTAGTTTTTTTATAGTGACAAAATGTCCACCCAATTCCTTCTTGCATGTACTTCGCCATATTCCCTTTGACTCTCAATCATTAAAACGATCTACATTTTGTGGTGTGCAGACTGGATGAAGGTAGCAAGGACTAATCTGAAGTAGAAAAAAACGTAAGTATTTGTTCTGGTCGGGTTGCTAGGTTGGTATTGCAGTAGTAGGAGCATCTTCAATCTCTGCATTTCATTTGGTCATCTAAGATATCCCTTTTAACTAGATCCTGCAGATCACCACTCCTTTACATTGAGTATCTGGTGACACCACGGCCATTTACCAGTGTTCTTAGATCATGCCTCCTAAAAACATCTTTGCTGGTGAATTTCTAGTTTTCTTCTTGATGAGCATTACAAATTTTTCTTTTGTCATTCGGCTGTATCCTCTCAAACCCTCATCCTTCGTAAACAAACTGAGTACCTTGATGGTCTCTATTACAACGATCTTGCCACAATTTGGATATAAATAATCTCGTTTTTATTGACGCGGTTCGCTGTGTTACAATCATAGCCCATTCTTTCTTGGATTGCTATTGCAGAACTGCCCCTTCTTTCTCTTTCGGGAAGGACTTTGTATGTGTCCATTTACCCTTTTTTCTGGTCTGCCTTCTATTCACAGCTTAGCTTGTACTGCGCCACAATGTTGACATATCTTACATACAGCTCATCCAGCTGTATCACCATCATTGTGCTATGACAACACTGCTACTTTCTTTGGGGGAGGGGTTGTATATTTTCATTGTTCTCCAGGAAATCCTGTTAGTCACCCATGGTATCACTATTGAATTTCATCATGTCTAAATCATTCTCTGACGTCATGTTACCTCTGTCGATATATGTAATAACCAACAGAATGCCAACAAAAGTGTCACTGTCCAGATTCGATTGTTAACAGCGATAGGGGGTTTAAAATATTAAACTATTATTCTGAATTGAATTCTTGAGCAAGGGTAACATCTCGTATTTGGCAGATATTATGCAGATTCTTTGAAACAAATATATTTTTGTAGTTTGGACTTTTTTCTTCCGTAAATATTGAGAAATATAAACATGAAAATTATTTTGTGCTTGCAATTAGTAACCTGGAGTTTTTTGTAAATAAGTTTGAAACATTCAAGTCATTCCAAAAGACCTGGCAAAATATACTTAGTATATATGAAGCATAAGTAAGAAAACAGTTGCCATGTCTCGCATAGATTCTTCCATAAATTGCATACATATCATCCTTAAGATTAATTATAGAACTGTATTGATTGGAGTGCATGAAAAGTCAAACAACGGCAGTAGAATACCCAAGGAACAAAGGAGTGAACTTTACAAAAATCGAAGTCCAAAGACACGGCGAAAACGAGAACACAGAAAACAATGACGTTAGACACAGACAACAATGACGTTAGATAGATACAAAGCACAGAAATAGAAATTACAACATTAAAAAAAAAGGCACTCAGAGTGTCAACTCCAGTGAAATTGAGAGTGACATCAGGTACTCAGGGTTAGTAAGCATGTCCTGCTCTGTTAACTGATGACACCGATCTATGGATGAATAGTGTAAAGAACTAAATATAGACGTTAAAAGTTTAATAAACTCAATTGCCTGAAAGGTCTCAAACACTTTAATTAATCACTAAATAATACTAAAACAATTAAATTGCTTGAACATATCTGAAAAAAACAAGAGGCTCTCAAGAGCCTCTATCGCTCACCTGGACCATGGCTGTCATAGATAAAAGGCATTTCCAATAGGAAAAACGAAAAATAACATTTAGCAGAATACTTTTTTTTCTAAAATTACAGTATTCTTGTTTGGTTTCATTGGCAACCGAAAGATCCACCATCCATTACAACCCATAACAGAACGCCATTAAAAAAAATGGGCAGGGGTTCCCCTTATAATTAAAGTAATACATAGTGCTGAAATTAAAACATGCAGACCACTTTTCAAATAAAAATTCAAAAATTTGGGCAGGGGTTCCCCTTAAAATCAATAGGGCCAATGTAAAAACTATGTTCCAGATGGGGCCATCTTGGATGAGGTATGGACCTACCGGATACATTTTTTGGGTGGGACCACCTAAGGACCATTGTGGCTTAGATTGGTTCTAATTGGACTAGTAGTTTCTGAGAAGAAGATCTTTGAATGTATATTCCATAGGGTCCAATGTTTAAACTATGTTCCCGCTGACGGCCATCTTGGATGAGGTACAGACCTGTCGGATATCTTTTTTGGAAGGGACCATCTAAGGACCATTGTGACTAAGTTTGGTTATAATTGGAC